>QRAM01000104.1:115995-265215 GCA_013436055.1 Halocynthia roretzi
AGCAAATTCGCTTTATGGAGGAAGTCTTGGAAAAGAACATCGATTAAAGAATAAGAAATGAAGTCATTTTTGAAATTAAATCTTCTCAGACATGTTTATTTGTCTTCTTACACTGACATGGTTATCTCTGAAAGATGTCAACACTTTTTAGGATCGATTTAGAAAAGCGAAAAACCTTTTCACTGATTTCCCGTTGCGTAAGTTCTGGCTAAATTCTGACATCTGTCATAAGAAAATTACAATCATTTCATGAGATATTGCCTACATTTCTAAAAAAAGTCCAACTTTTTCGTGCTTAGCAGATGTGTTAATGATATATGTTATTCTTGAAGTGGCGTGTAGTGTTTTATGCTAAACACCAGTAACTTATATAGGACTACGACTCTGTTTCAACACAATAACCTATTTTAAATATTTATCAACATTTCAGCGAACCAATTACCCACCCAATAAATGCCAATCAAAGATGAAAAGGTTACAATCACAATACCCTTTTTATACTTTTGTTAGGTGAGCACGATGTAAAAGACTTCATTAAGTTTCCACTGAATATACATGTTACGGTTTGAACCATCACCCATCACGAATTAAACTTATTGCCAACTAACATGTGCCAAGATAATAGCTATTTTAAGTCGTCCCGCACAGTATATTGATAGCAATAAATGGCATTCTTCATTGGTAACAATTTGTCAATATATATTTTCTATTTAAATTTGCATATATTAAGAGTTGAATATCGTCTCAAAACCAATCTGTCAAATCTATCAAAAAATATCTTGCAGTCAAGAGTGAAAGGCGGGATAATGGAAACTGATGACACAGAGTCCGTTCATACTTCCGCTTATTGTTTATTCATACTTGTAGTCATTTATTAAACTACTAAACGTTTAGCTGATCTTAGTTCGGTTTTATCAGGGCTTAATCATCATTTATTCTCTTACACCTACAATTGACAATCTGAGATGCAATTTTAAGGCAATATTTGATGCTGTATATTCTTTTGATCTCCGCTGGGAAGGTCACAAAGGAACACCATGGGTATATATAGAATAGTACATATATTTAACCAGCTCTTATCATTATTTCTTGCTTCCAGTCCACCTACACACTTCCATTTATGCAAAACAAATGGAATATTACAAGACACTGTTCTAAAAATCAATAGAGCAAATAAATTTAGAACACCGATGGTCCCTGTCTCAAATAAGCTAAACTTAGTTCTTATGACAATACTAATGCTACATTACTAGGCGTACATAAACATATAGGTCAGGTCAAATACGCATTGGATTGAATTCCATAAGGTAAACATATATAAAAAAAGAAGAAGTAGAGCATTGATGATTTCCGTGAAGAGCTATAGTTTGCTGTAGTAAAATATATGGTGCGTTGGTGTCTATTTTTAGAAAGCTGCAATCTTCTTTATCAGATTAAAATGAGATCAGAATCTACTGGTGCCGAAGCAATTCTGTCCACCTACAAGTCATACGTTACACGAAAATGATGTCATCGGTAGGCCCGATTCCAGTTTTTCAGCGTCAATGGACTGACGTATGATACAAGAAAAATTCATTGAAGTATAGATTCTGTTCTAATTATACATATTCCTTGGTAAGTGCATTTATTAACATAACTTTTAAGACGTATTTTGTTACGTAATTAGGCAACTTCTTGTCATTGAATTCACTGTATAGTATATATAATTTCTACGTAACCTGGATATAGGTGCAAGGTGGAAATCTCAACAAGAGGCTGCATATATGACATGTCATGTGAACATTCTACCAGATGACTAGAATGAAATCATTGTACACAAAAAATATCATACAGATAAAGCAACGTCCACATGATGTAGTCTTGTGACGTGAGCATGCTGCTGACTATAATTCCAGATGGCATGACCTTTACATAAACTCGTTTCGTGTGCAATACACTCGTCTCCAGTATCTCGTGAACGAATTCTGGTATTTCCTTTAAACAACATGGGAAACTATCAAACAAGCTGATTACATCAATTGAAGTGTATTCATAATGCGTGTGTGATAACGGCCTGTGCAATCCTAATTAGGTCACATCTCTCTTCATATACAGCCTAGCACGCAGGATGTTTTATTCGCCTACCAAGCCATGCAAAATAAAAATTCAAGAACGTTGTAATAATGACCAATGCACGACCACCTCTCGAAAGCCTGTGAGAACAAGCCCCAAGCCTTAACAGTTAGCCTCAAAACAGTTAATACGCTCAATCGTAATATAATTGTTCATTACGTAATCAAAACAAGTGATTTACACAGACGCTATTCAAAGAATTGTTTATGACTGAAGTATATTAATTGAAACTTCTATATATAGCCATAATATATATAATATAACCTTAAACGAAATGCAGGGAGCAGTTAGGGTCGCATCTATAAGACTCCTACCCTCAATGGCTGCCAAGTATGCCCGATGCATAATTAGACATACCAAATCACATTGCATAGTTGTGGTTAGCGAAATGCCTTGGCATTCGAATCATTTTGCAAACATCAAAACTCGTCTAATTATAAACTTTTAATTAGTTCTGGCTTGACTAAAACTGATGCAGTGTTGAAAATAATATATGTGGCGCTACTAGGAAATCAAATATCATAGAGGAAGTCTACTGGAAATCGGCAGTATCGCCTACGTGTCTTTCGGTTGCCGTGAATTGTTTGTAAAGGTTGGAAACAATGCCGATAATTATCTCAGAATTCTATGAATATATTATATAAATATTATGAAAAATATAACCATATTCTTAATACGTTCCCTTTCAACGTGAAAATAGTCGTGACATGGCCGCGATAACAAAACAATCCTGATATTCAGTATTTCATAAAAATAAAACGTGGTCAATTTTTTGCTATTAAAAGCTATGTTCTCAGGATATATCAAGCAATTATAATAACAAATTCATATTCCGTGTGCCACTGTGTTGTTTTTGCCATTGGCATTACGTGTATAAGAGTAAATTCCCTATTTCCCCCGCTTTTATGTAATTTTTGTATATACTTTTATTCGACACGGCATCTCATTATCGTTCACGTACGGATGAGTGTGTGGTAATCGGGCTGGTAATTTTATTTTGGCCTTCCTTTAGGGGAAAAGAGTTTCATTACTGCTTCAATTCATGTTAGAACTAAAATTGTGGAATTGTGTTTACATGTGTATGATCTCGTTTTGGATGGAGATGAAGTTGAAATAGCGATGAAACCATTTTGGAATATTCAGGAGACGTTACTAGCAATATAATGGAAGTGAAATACCTCATGATTGTAGTATATCAACAAATTTTGCCCCGTGTATTTTTGTTTCAAACCACTCCCTATCTAGGTGTTAATATTTTCAGCTCTTACGTGGTTTTCAGGTGCTTCCACGGACGGACATTACTATGGACGAGGTTCGAACCCTAGAGCTTGCGTTTTTGCGTCGTGTTCGAATCATTTTATTCATTTTCCCATGCGATGTCAGTATTATTTTTTTTAATTACCGTTGCAATGCATCTTTAGTGTCACCTTGGGGATAATAACATTTCGACTTTTGACCCTGAACGCATTGAACCGTAAATAACTTCGAAAATCGTGCTGCCGACTGTTACGTCAGCAAATTCGAGTAACTAAGTGAGAACAGCTGCATTTCGTGTGAAATTCATTGCAATCTATAAATTCGTTTGATCAGAAGATAATTTTTTTCAGTATTCGTAGAGAAACAGTCTAATTGTAATTTCTTGCAGCTTCGATTTGTTTTTCGTGAACGAATTAGCGTAGTATTATGCCTCCGAAAAAGAAAGAGGAAGAAAAGAAACCGGTCATTCTCGGGCGTCTTGGTACTTCGCTTAAAATTGGAATCGTCGGCTTGCCCAACGTTGGTAAATCGACTTTCTTTAACGTCCTCACCAAGAGTCAGGTATTGCCTTCTTTTATTTAGGCTTACTAGCGATATATTTGATATAAGTTACCATACATCTCTGCAATCTGTAGATCAAACAGATCTTCTTGCAGATTCTTAAGTTGGTACTGCACAATTCTATTTTTCAAAGTTGATTCAAAGTGTGACAAACATATTGCAGGTGTAGTTTTTCAATGCTTTTATTCATTAAATTGAGTCCACGTAAGCTTTGACCCCATGGTGCATTCTACAATGAGTACGATTCTCTCATTGTAATTAAATTTTTCTGTCTCAACATCACTTCATTGACAATGAAATAATTTTTTCGGCGTAATGGCAGGATAATAAAAGTGAACTTTCTTCAATTATTCAAACAATGGAATTTTGAATCTCCGTAGTGGTCACGGCCCAATGATTTCATGATGCTGCTTGTTTTTGAGTGATTTCCTGCCTAGAAATGCACTTTCAAAAAAATTCTCTTGGTTATATATGGTGTATATTTGGGTGAGATTTCCATTTGAACACTGATTGGTCGTTTATTTGCTTCAATCACGAATGCACAATAAATCCACGAAAAATTCACCCTTCTGAAAAAAAATGTATGCAAAAATTCCATTGAAATACATAGAAATTGTGATAGAACAAAAATACAAAGTATTCCGTACATTCGCTTTGTAAGCCATTTCTCGTTTATTAGCCCATAGACGTTTATTGGTAAATAAAGTTTGCATTCCTCATAATTTTTCTAATTATGGCATGGCTTATTTATGTTATACTGCAGTATGTTTATCGTTTTATGTTACATCTACTAGGCTGCTGCTGAAAACTTTCCCTTTTGCACTATTGATCCTAATGAGAGCAGGGTTCCTGTCCCAGATGAACGTTGGGAATATCTTGTTAAATATCATAAGCCAGCAAATAAGGTTAGTCATTCATGGAATGTTTGATATTAAGTTGTAATCTAGATTCTAGATTACCCAATATAAATTTATTAATTCTTTTTGTATCAGGTACCAGCTTTTCTCAGCGTGGTAGACATTGCCGGGTTGGTAAGAGGTGCGAACGAAGGGCAAGGTCTAGGAAATGCTTTCCTCTCTCATATAAGTGGCTGTGATGCAATATTTCACATGACCAGAGCATTTGAAGATGAGGATGTGAGTGTTTTCGATATTGCTTAGCAACGGGCTTGTACCACTATCAAGCTTTGGGCTTTGGTTATAATTTTAATTTTTTTAGGTCACACATATAGAGGGAGATGTTGATCCGATTCGTGATATTGAAATTATCCATGAAGAATTACGATTGAAGGATGTAGAATATCTAACAAAACGACGGGCTGATCTAGAGAAATTGTACGTCAGGGGCGGTGACAAAAAAGTAAATTTTTGAATGCCTTGTCTCATTTTCTATCCTTTTGATTACCAGCCATGTACAGGAAGTGAGACTTTTCATGGTACTATAGTATGCGTTCACCATAGTCTACCTCATTTTCAAACTAGGTACTCTTGGGTTAAGTCACCATAAAGCGTTGAGATCCCAAAAGTTAGCTTCAGGCAGTTGTAAAAATTCATCACCAGAATTCAAAATCTTTCAGAGAATTACTTTAGTATTGAAGAAAGTATCTGAGTGTTTTTAGCAGCATAGTTAATAGCGAATAGTTTTTGGAAATTAGGAACTTCTTCCATATATCAATTAATAGTATACTAGTGAATTTATTGAATTTATCATTTAATTGCACAGTTTTCCACAATACTAATGAATTCTATTTTTCATAGTTCAAAAATGAATTTGAGACCTTCAATAAGATTAAGACGGTGTTGATAGATGAAAAAAGGTCAGTGAGGTTTGGTGAATGGAACGAAAAGGACATTGAGGTGCTAAACAAACATCTGTTCCTGACTTCTAAGCCTCAGGTATTCACACCACCTTTTTAATAATATGGTAGTACTTGTAACAATTGTACTTACCCTTTTCTTTCCACATTGTCTCTACTCTGTTAGATTTACCTTGTTAATCTAAGTAAGAAGGATTACTTGAGAAAGAAAAACAAATGGCTCGTCAAAATAAGCGAATGGGTAAAAGCAAATGATCCGAAAAGCGTACTCATTCCTTTTTCTGGAGCATTTGAAACAGAGGTACTTATGAAATTATTTATTTCCGTTTAATTATTCAATGGAATAATACTCCACCTGATATCTCTCTACTGTTCAGTTTCCTGTTCACGTCCAATAGGGGTCTTCCCAGCCTTGATCTCATGGACCTTATTGACCCCCTAGTTTCCAGTTGAAATTGTAAATTAGGTCTCAGCATTAGCACCCCTAATTTCCCCTGTTGAATATAGGTTCATATGGGTATATAGAGTCGATATGTCACATCTTTTCCAGCTCATGTTCAGAGTCAGCTATTTCTGCGGAAATAGTTTCTGTACCAATTTCAGTTTACTTGAATATCTATAAAAAGTGAAATACACTACAGTCATTCGTGACACATCATCGGAATTGCCGAATTCACAAGTTACAACATTTCTATGAAACTAATAATTTTTTTGGGTGTTTTGTAAATACGATAATTGTTGTAAAGTTCGAACGTTAGAGTCATTTACGTACTTCTTCATATCAACAATGAACAGTTGTCCAGTATGGAGGAAGAAAAACTTGAAGAGCATCTGAAGGAGTTGAATGCAACGTCAGCCTTGAAAAAAATTATTGTCACAGGATTCAAAGCCCTTGGACTGGAATATTTTTTCACAGCTGGGCCAGATGAGGTACTGTATATAAATCGAGTTTTGCTATGCTAAAGGTTTTCCGTTTGGATAATTTTTTTTCTTCTGGCTAACCATAACTGATTAGTCTCTTACTACAGACAAGACAGCTGCACACAATTCCTTTGAATCTGTATCATTTTTTTCTTATTTCGTAATTCGGCATCGTTACCACGTGTATTGCATTTCCGCAACATTTTGTTTTAGTGGTATTACCCGTGCATAACCAGAAACAAAAAAAGAAATGTAGACTCCGAATATCATGCTTTTAAATCAGAGTGAAATGTGAATTATTTTGTTACCAAATTCGATGGTGGAGCATCGTGTTTATTTGCAATAGCACTACAGCTGTACAGTAGCATTTTTAAAATAGGTCTACCTACATAAATATCCTCAACTTTACTTCTTGGCTCGTTCAGCCTAAAATAATTACTATTCAGCCCTGTACAAAAAATGTTTGCCAACCTCTCATTCATTTAAATGCACATATGACCAAATTACGAATTAGGTGAAGGCATGGACTATCAAAATGAATACCAAAGCACCTCAAGCGGCTGGGAGAATTCACACAGATTTTGAGAAAGGATTCATCATGGCAGAAGTAATGAAGTTCTCGGATTTCAAAGAACTTGGATCAGAAAATGCTGCTAAGGTATTTTGCCAGGAAAGAATTGTTCTATTTATATAATCCCAACTCCCAACAAGTAATTTTTATTTAATTTTTTTCAGGCTGCCGGTAAGTATAGACAGCTTGGAAAGCTGTATGTAGTAGAAGATGGTGATATAATATTTTTCAAGTTCAATACACCGACACAAAGCAAGAAGAAATAGCAATCAGCTGATGACTTTTTCAAATATTTTTATCCTTGCTGGTGCGGGGTTTGATTCTCTCTGAACAACTTTTGTTAGCAATTAACCTTAGGCTAGTGAATGTTATACCAGTTTTGATGTAGTAGTGGCAAATTGATGGTGAATTTTAAAGAAATACGACTGTTTTAATAACCGAGATTGCGAAGAACTTTTTTTGCTGCCGTTGCTCTCACAGGCTGCTGCTATATTTCTTGGAACGCCCAAGGCCTTGATTGCTGCACAAATACATAAGAAAACATTGCATTGACTTTTTACATTACTCATACAGATATGTTATGGCTAAGTTGAAACCTTGGTACAAAATCTACGGACAACCAGTCTCAGTTGTTAATAGATTTACTGGTACCATTCCTCAATCTACATTCGCAATACATACACAGCTACGTACTACGACGTGTCGGATTACAGTTACAGATGTTCATATATAAAACCTCTGACATCTTTATTACACCTTCCAATATCTCTATAATACCAAAGAATGTTTCTCATATGAAGTGAAACTACTACTAAATGTAGCTAGCGTCAATAAAACATCAGAGACCCGTCTTGTCAACCATTATTGTTGTCTGGACTACCGTGGCGCCGTCCGTACCACGAGATGAGCTAACCAGACGGCTACATCAAGTTCTGAAGATAGAGGCACATACTTTACCAAGCTGGGAAATTGGTGTTCAATCTGTACTACAGATTTATTTGAAAAATAGTGCCTCTTGAAAGTACGCGTATGAAAAATGCATTAAAAGGATGTTTTCTAGAAATTGCAGAGACGGTCGTTGAAATAATGTGCAATTCTGAGCTGTTATCATGGAATCTACGGTATAACAATCTGAAATATCAACACGATGAATCACGTTGCAGCCCCGAGGCACGCAACCCGAATTTACTGTTTATTAATCTTTTACTGATCTGAAGTACGAAAGAAGAATTTCCCAGCATGCTCGTAATTTATTTTGGTTCAGACGGGGAATTAACCAGTGGTTTAGCTATAGAAGGGCATATGTGAGGTTCAATAGGTCTAGAGCCCTGAAATCCCAGAAGTCTCGCTCCGCCTTGCAAAATCCTCCCCTCAGTCCTAAGCTCGCAGAATATTTAGTTCTCAAGCGCTGGTTGAATAGTTGCAACAATATCCATAATCCTAGGGTCAGATCTCGTTTTAAGTAAACTAATACCACTATCCCACGATGGAAAATTATCCTTTTTCTTACTTTTGTTAACTCTTCTGAAGAGCCTCTTCCCACGACAGCTCATAGCTCTGGTAACCACATACTTCTATCAAGCAATTATCCACTCAGGGTGCAGTATATGATTTTTTTTGTTATGTGAATGACTTAACCTTGCAGCAAATAAATAGTCAAGAGCCAAGCGAATCTACTTCAGTTAAGCTTTTTTTGATTTCAAAAAGTTTGAATATGAATTTATATTTGGTGGTTGCATTGTTCACAATGTATTATGGAAGCTGCCATGCTGCTGAGGTTGTACAAGGTTTGTTCTTTTGATGTTACTGATCCAGCTGACTCAAATATTTCATATAACTCTACTAAACTATGCTTTTATGCTATTTGGAAGACGATTGCCTAGAATGCTTTCCTATGAATCAAATCATTCAAATCAAAATAACCAAATAAATTCTAACAATTAAAAATTTCAATTAAATATTTTACCAAGTTATGTAAGCTGAGTAAAAAACACAGTGAAGTTCTATTTGATCACTTATTATACAGAGAAAAACTGTGTGCAGACGGAAATATGTTATGACCCGACAACATCCGACATGTCAGCACAATGGAAAGGGATCAAAATATTATCGGTAAAGTACATTGGAAATTTTCTTTGGTAGTTTTGTCTTTTTTATGTTTTCTTTTGTTTTGAATTTCCAAACAATGCCTCTGAGAGGAATTTTATCGGACGTTACAAAGTTCTTCTGGGCCCTCTTCCCTTCTTCCTTAGTAATCCTCTTTTTTCAGTAGGGTTTTATGCCATTCTCTGAAGGGTGTTCGAAGGGTATATAGAAGATGAGAGAACTTCTCAGGCCCGTGTATGATGCACTCTCTGCAATCCCTCTCATAGGTCCTGATCCCAGTAAGTATGTTTTACTCTATTTCTTGAAGGGCTCGGGAGGAATGGGACAGAAAGGAGAAAAGGGCGATAAAGGTGATCCTGGTTTCAGGACTATGAAAGATATACAAGAAGAAATTTTGAAGGTGTTAGGTGGTACCACTGGACAGCTTGGCTCAGCAGATGATCCTAGTCTGGAAGGTGGGAATTTCAGTGGATCATATATTATAAAAGTTTGCGTTGCACCTTTTCTCTAATGGTATACGTTTTTCTTTCAGCTCGTGTACTTGCTATTGAACTGAAACTGAACAGTAAGTGTCATTAATTATTCCGCTATGTTATGACATTTTCTTCGTTGATAAACTCCGGTATTTGTAGGATTACTAACCGTTGTAAGAATAATGGAACACTGAAATTATTTTCAAAATGTCTTGTAGCTCTTCTAACTGAGGCAACTGTCGTAACAAAGCCTGTTGTCAAGCCAGGTGGTGAGTAAATACGCAAATTTCTGGTTGATGTAATGTACACCTTATTCATTTGAAAAACTTGAAGACTTGAACTGCTGCACTTTATTAATTTCTTTCGATTTATTTCTCACTAATGCTACGAGTAGTTGAAATTCATCCTCGCACACCGGATGCGATAGACATATATGGTTGGGTAAATGCGGGCACCGGATACAAATACTGGATTAGTGGCAATGTTAATTTCGAAGAGGCACAAAAACTTTGCAAAAAGAAGAATGGTTCTTTAGCTACAGTAGGAATTCGAAACAAAGAAGTTAAAGAGTAAGTACTGAAAATTCCGAAAATTTCGTTGTGCACAGAAGTAGATATGCATATGTCGTAATATTATATTCTCAACCTTTATGAAGATATCTTTACGAAAACCTTATCAAAAGAAGAAAAAGGGATGTGTGGGTTGGTCTTACGGATATTACAGAAGAAGGAAAGTGGTTGTGGACCGACAAGGTTCTCTCAACTTACTTTAATACGGACTGGGGTACCGATCAGCCAAATGATTACTTACAGAGAGAGGATTGCGCCTCTGTGTCATACAGATCAGGAAAACTCGAGGACAGGAATTGTGAATATGATCGGAGTGCACTTTGTGAGCGCTAAGATTTTCTTTCCACTATACCGATTGATGAAATGCGACAGATTTTTTTAATTCAAAACGAGCTACTATCAAAAAGCAATAAAACCTCGGTGCAACATCATAATATATATAATTTATTAACTTCTATTTCAACCGCGGGGGATTTTCACCAGGCCTTTCTTCAGCGTCGCAATTGCGCGAGTCATATTGAAAATATCGAACAGTGCGAACTTGGGCTACTGTACTCCGTCGTAAAGCTTCGCTCACCCTCCATGCCAGTGCAACAAGTTGGCAATAGCTTCAACTGCCTAATAACTATGACGCGTCAGAGACGACATTTTATTGTTCAGTGGAGATCTCCGGGGAGGGAGCAGTAATTTCCAGTTATTCAGTACCAGATAGTGATTTCTGAACTAGTCGTATTAAAAAAAAGTTATGTAGACTGAAGGGCTGAATTGGTGTATAAGATTGAGGAATATATAGAGGTATAGGAAATATGCATATGCTATAAGAAATGATGCACATATTTAAGCACTACGCAATCCTTGTTGCCAATCCAGTCGTCTGGATTGGGAGATATCCAGTTTGTACTATTGGTGTTCTCTATTTCTCCATCCGACCACACAAAAGTACCTTTGTTTTCAATGTCATCCATCCCAATCCAAACAACTCCCTTACCAGGGATCGATCCAAGAATTTGACTGAAACAAAACGTGTTTTCTTAGAGATCGACCTCGTTCACAAATCATCTACGAGTGTTTATTACCATTATTTAGGAAATTTTGGAATATTAATCGACATGCTATCACACACAGTCAACACGGAACGGTTAAACGGGACTAAAGTAGGAACTTGCCATAAATTAAAATATACCTCCTCATGGCTCCATCCCTTAATCCGGCGGTGATGAGAACTGCTCCGTCATTACTGTATCGTTGTTTTGCGTCTGTATAATTGAGTTTAGAATCGAATTTCCGGTGAAATATATCGTAGCCTGCATAGTTATATCCGAGCGCTATGTAGGGGACGCACTTGTAAACTAGATAAATAATGTTGTTTGAACATCTGCTTTGTTCGCGGTGGCGATTTCAATGATTTCTTCAGTCGTCTCTGTGAGCTGAGTGTCGGAGTTCAGGAGATTTTCAATTTCTAAAAACATAGTTTTCTCATTTAATGTAATGACACTTTCAGGTGTTACCCCACTTTTCAGTTCCCAGTTTTATTTTCCCGAAATATATATTCCGAAACCATTTACACTACACACATACACGTCTTCGTTCTCAAACTTAGCTTATCAGCTCTGAATTCCATATTATAGACTCATAAACAGACATTTATTTACCTGGTCTATGTTGTGCTGACGGGAATCTATTTGAGTTTTAAGACTTCTCTGCCGTCTTTCAGTTCATTACCTGAGAAGCCAAAGAAGGATGTCAGTAAGAATTCAGTTTTTGAAATTAACTGTATATATATTTATACCTGGATTTTCTGGTGAAGAATGGTCTGGGGAGCTCAGTTTCAATTCCTCGACTGTATCGACTGTATCTAGAAATTCATTCGATCGATTGCAGAAAATGACCTCGAAAAGTACTGTACGGTGTTTTTGTACTACGAAAATATTTGATACTGTGAAATTAGACCTTTGATATTAACAAAGGCAGCTATCTGTATATTCTGTATCATCTTAGAATTGAAAGAAACTTCATCGATAATAGTTTTTGTCTTGATAAATGATTGTAATGGTTTACGATGTATATTACACATAGCAAAATGCGCAAATCCCGAAAAAAACATTTTCAACGTTACAAAGTACGAACATCCATAACAGCATTGATATGAGAGAGTAGTTTAATCTGTTTAAGGAAGTCCTAGAATTTGTTAGACGAAATAAGCGAGTCACAGCAGCTATGTTCATTGTATAGTCACTTCCGCAATTCCAGGAACAATCTATAATTGTGCTACAAATATTATAGAGGTTATCGACAGACATCGTTCATAATTGACATATAAAGTTATCGCAGCATAGTATGTAAAAACAGTTACAATAGTCATCAATTTGCTTATTTCACAACTTAGACAAATTGACTCAAGACCATTATTTCTCCATAGAGATATACAGCATACAGTAATTAATTATCCGCAAAAATTTAGTGTAGCGCAATTTCTCTGGATGCTCTTATTTGTAGAATAGAACATTATCTTGTTCAGTCGGGCCCGACTCCCCTTTTTAATTAAAAAAAGAAATTGTATAGGAGGACTGATGTTGCGCGAATAAAAGAAATTCTGTACAGTACAGGGAGGAAATTTAATATAGCTTTTGTTGATATGTGAAAACCTCTAGTGATCATCATCAGCACCACTGCTAACACAGTGAAACGCGCAAAAAATTGAAAGGAATGGTACACACACTCTTCATGCGGCTGAGTCAGTTTAGTCAGTCATGATTTTGATGGAATTTTCACACTACCCAGTATAGATTAATAAATGTTTGATGTGCATCACCTCCATAACGTCACTTCCATCTATCTTCAACCAGGAAGTAATGTGCTGTGTTTTTGTGCTAACACATTATTGTTAAACGATGGATCAACATCAGAAAATAGCAGACAGAGCAGACAGAGCAGACAGAGCAGACAGAGCAGACAGAGCAGACAGAGCAGACAGAGCAGACAGAGCAGACAGAGCAGACAGAGCAGACAGAGCAGACAGAGCAGACAGAGCAGACAGAGCAGACAGAGCAGACAGAGCAGACAGAGCAGACAGAGCAGACAGAGCAGACAGAGCAGACAGAGCAGACAGAGCAGACAGAGCAGACAGAGCAGACAGAGCAGACAGAGCAGACAGAGCAGACAGAGCAGACAGAGCAGACAGAGCAGACAGAGCAGACAGAGCAGACAGAGCAGCACTCTGGTTACTGAATCTAACCCAGTAGAATTTCTACTTTAGATAGTACAGTATCATTTATTAAGTCTATATGTATATATATAAAGATTCATCAAATACAGTGGATGCCGCTTATTGTGATCGCTCTGGGACAGTCTCTTTTTCAATACAATAACTGATATCAAGAGAGGGCCATATAAATATCTTTTAAGGCTGATTGATATTGATGACAATACCAGATTAATAATATTTTTCACGATATTAATATGCGCCATCCACTGCATTTGCATAGAGTGAATATTCCGTACAGATATTTTGAAATTTAAAATATCTATATACGTAATTCGTGGGATTTCTCTGAATTAGCTGTAAGATGGATCTCAAACCAGCACTTTTAATCGTCCTGTCTTTCTTCGGGCCTGCGATCAATGGCGAAGGTAGGAAGTTGGCTGGTATAAAAGCAATTTAAGGCTTCATAGGTGTACAATGTTTGATAATAGTAATATACGTAAGTATTGTTTTTTTTCCTTTGACGTAGATAATGTGAGATGTTTTGCACCAACTCTTTGCAGCAACTCATCCAACTCCCATCCTGACTGGGTTCAAGTATATCCGGGGGTCACTTGCAAATGGCAAGATAATTTGGTTGGTATTTTTTATATCATTTAATGATTGTATCTTAGAAATATTATTATCTGCTCTTTAACTCTCTGTATTTGCAGGCTATGATAACCAGTAACAAAGGTATCATGATTTTTCGTATATATTTTTTATTTTGAAACTTACTCTGAAGAAATCTTGATGCTAAAATTTGCTAAAAAGAATTTCATGTTTTTTCCGATCAGAACTAAAACAGTTTGCCCTTAAAGTAGCGGGATGGTTCAAGGCTCCAAACACACTGTGGTACAAATTCTTTAATCTGGAATTGGATTACAATAAAGCTGAACTGTTATGTAAGGACCATGCTTCTAGCGTTCCACAACAGCTCAAAAGTGATACTTCGGCTATGTAAGTTTAATATGAGTATTTATAAATAAATGAAATAATGGGTTACTATACTTAGCCAGCGTTTTTATCACTTCTTATGGTTACGATTTTTTACATTTCCTTTTTCTTTTCTCTCACCGTCAAAGTCAATTGAATAGCCGTCTTGTTCGAGAAAACAAAAAAGTATGGATCAAGAATACCAGTTCGAGCGGTAACTGCAAAATATTTCAGTGGTATGATTCACCTGAGGTTAATTGTTCCGAAACCCATCATGTTCTGTGTGAACAATCACTGCAATGATAACATATTTTATTTGGTGACCTTTTATTATGACTTCACTGCAGCGATATTTCTATCGTTCGGTAACATTATTTGACAGTTATTTCCTGTTGTGAAGAGATATGTCAATCTTTTTAAATATGTAAACTTTAGAAATTTGTATCCTTTCGATTATTGAAACACCCTATCAACGTTATGTTATTGTATTTGTAATCTGTGTTAGGGATTCCAAAAATTCATCTGTTTGAAATCTTTATTTCGAATCGTCGTTAATTCGAGTATTACGCTTACATGTAATTTACGTGTATTAGTGCTACTGTGCTCATTATATAGGTATGATGTCGCCAAAGGGTATTTTTGGTTTTGAATATATAATGCAGTCGCACCGCCTTGACGCGATTGATCATTTGATCAGTGAAAATGGCTTGTCGTACTTTTTACTTACGTGCTTACTTATACTGGTAACAGCGATTCTGTCCCGGATTATGATTATTTAACGACCTGACGAGAGCGAGGGTTTATCGGAAGTCGAGAACTGGTGACTGAGACCCCAAGGAATTTCAGTTCTTCACCTCATTCTGTAGTGCGGTAAATTACCTGACAGAAGCTAATCGCTCTCTGGGTTGAGAAGTCGGGTCAAAGGGTCTCCGTGGACAGTGACAGCTTAGGGCAAGTCACAGTCACGGCGGTAACGCGCCAATGCAGTAGTGACTTACAATGCAAGGCAGAAGTCTTCTTTATACGTAACATGTCGCCAAAGAGTTAGAATTTATCGGTAATATTTCTCACTGTTCCGAATATATATTGTCGCCGCGCCGCGATTACGCAGACATTTGATCAGTTCAATTGACTGGATCGGTTTGCTTGCAAAATATTTCCATTTTGACAACTCCCGGAAATGGTTTGCCGTACTCCAGATATTATTTTACTAACGTGCCTTCTATTGGTAACGGCGAATGTGAAAACCACTGACGCAGGTTGATCTATTTTGAATGCAATTGCTGTGTTTAAATTTGCTCGGTGAAGAAATTACTTTTCAACATAGATTATTATTGTCTTCTGCAAAGATGAAGTCTGTTTAGTTCGATATAATGCAAATGAGAATTCAGCACGTCTAGAGCTTCAAAACGTGTCTCCAGATTTAATTCCAGGAGAACAAGAAAGACAAGGAAGGATGGTAGGAAATTTAATCATAGTAATAGTATATATTCAATATCCAAATTAAAATTACGGTAAAAAATATTTTCTCTCTCTCTAAAGGGTCCTCCTGGACCTCCTGGACCTCCTGGACCTCCTGGACCTCCTGGCCTATCTGGGAGACCCGGCCAACCCGGCCAACCAGGTCAACCCGGCCATTCCGGCCAATTCGGCCAACCCGGCCAACCCGGCCAACCCGGCCAACCCGGACGACCCGGCCAACCCGGACCATCTGGACCCCCCGGCTCCCCCGGCCCCCCCGGTCCCCCTGGTGATCAAGAACCCGACTCTATGTTACGAACAAGATACGATGGTAGGTATAGATTGCTCCAATTCTAATGACACCTTAACCTGTGACGTTACACAATAGGATGTTACTGGAGTCGTACTGATAGACTATTTCTTTTTACGTCCATGTTGCTTGTAATATATAGGTGAGCAACATAGTTGTATTTGCGTAGTAATATCCCTCACATATATGATTGCATTACGCAGAGAGAATTGCAGTTTTGGAAGAGCGACTGAACGGTAAGCGCTGCTTTGTTAGTTCTACTGTCAGCTGTTTTCTAATGATATCACAACCTTTTCCCATGGGTAATCAAAGGTTTGTGACTTCTCTTTCATTACCCTTTTTACCTGTGATTCGATTTCACAGCCTTGAGCGACTCGTCTTGGTTCTTGGCTACGAACGGATATCGTTACAAAGTTTTCCTAAACGGAGCAGTTGATTTTGCAGAAGCTAAGACAATCTGCGAAAGGGTGAATGGTAAATTAGCAACGGTAGGAATGCGTGATGCAACGGTGCGAAGGTAATAAATTCAAAATTTTTCAACATTCTGGTGTTGTTATTCGAATAAAGTTACGTTTGATATTTTTAGCCAAATCATAGAAAACTTGGCCAGACCGAATAATCACCATCTCTGGGTCGGTTTAGAATATATTGACGGCGCAAACCAATGGAGGTGGTTGGACGGTGTGGTGTCCGATTCGACTAATACGGATTGGGATACTGAACGTAATGAACCAAATGGCGGTGGGAATGAAAAATGTGCTCATATACGCATAGCTAACTGGAGGTTAAACGACCTCAGGTGTACACGAGCAGATGTTTTGTATGCCTTGTGTGAAAAAAATATTTGAAATTTTTATTCGCATATTGATTGAATTGAGGCAACCTACTGTTAGCCATATAATAACGAAATAAATCAACTGTTACAGCATTTCGTTCTAACATTCCACATAGATAAGCAGCGATTGTAAGTCGTACAGATGAATAGGAGTACGCATATTATTATTTTCTTCAGACATTCCAAACAGAAAAGCAGCGATTGTAAGTCATGCAGATGAATGGGAGTACCCATATTATTATTTTCTTCAGACATTCCACATAGATAAGAAGCGATTGTAAGTCGTGGAGATGAATGGGAGTACGCATATTATTATTTTTCTCAGACGTAATATTCTTGCAGCATTTTCATCTCTATTTAGCTGTAAATACCTTTGACAGATTACATTTTATGTAAGCGTGACTTGACGTGGGCGTGGGCGTGGGCGTGGCAAAATCAAAAACAAAATACCGTTAAGTCGTGTCATCGACACTCCAGAGCAGGGGTCTTCTACCGGCGGCCCGTGGACAGGCGCCGGTCCGCAAGAATTTAATGCCGGTCCGCGAAAGCTTTCTCCATGCTTTCACCAAGCTATACCGCAACACAGTTCGAGAAATTCCCACTGTAATGTCAAAACATTTATTGATTAAACCATAGTCTTTCAAGACTGTGATTAAACTTCTATTTACATTGGTTTTTATTTCTGGCTGGCGCCGGTCCGCGAAATACTTCTATTATCTTCGCCGGGCCGCGGGTGTTGAAAGGTTGACGAATACTGCTCTGGAGTGTCTATGGTCGTAAAAACCATTCCCCGTGCCAATAGGTTTTTCTTACGCGCAATCTTAGTCAATGATTATTATCGACCTATTTTAAATTCATACGATGTATTTTGTCTATATTAAAAAAATGGAATTATATGAATCTTGTTTTGAAAACGCTGTATCTGGGATATCGATCGTTAATTTTATATAACCAGTTTTGGTTATTTAAAACTTGTATATAACCAAATGGAATCAAAGATACGGTCGAAATGTCGTCGCGGGCTTTTGCGGTCGGACAGGAACCCCTGAACCGCTGGTTGCCAACCCCAACCCAACTTACATCAGTATCACTGCACTTGGTTAATGAATTAGGTGCGTATGTGCGTATTCCGATTGCAAGACAGAATTGGAGCCCGTCGGTATAATTGGCGGGTGTTCGCAGAAAGAAAGAACCTCTTCCGTATCCTTTTTAACGGCTTAGCCAGAGTAAATTAATACAGGTAGGTTCCAGTTTCAGTTCCAGTTTTTAAGTCTGGATTGCGTATTTCTGAATAATTCGGAACCGGAATTGGCCCCAGGGTAAAAATATTACGCTGTACTCTTGATATGTAATTCTGGCATAAGGGCATAAACAGTAGCCGTGAGGTACTACACCTGTTCTTTTTATAAACAGTAGAGCATAGCGCCTGCGAAAGACATTTTGCTAATGGTAGGGAATCTGAAGAAGTAGGTAAATGATGGCTGACGATGTTAAACTAACCGATAAACGGAGGCGAACGAAGAAAAAGAAGTCAAGTCTGTCTACTTTGAAAAAGAAGTTGAACATAAAGAAACGGTATCGGAGTTTATTTCACATCAATTTTATTAATCGTATTAACAATAAAAGCACATGTTACCCAAGTGTTTGGTTCAAATAATATCCTTATCTCACCACTATCCCATCGCTCCTGTTATATCCTAAACAGAGAATTTAGAGACATAGACTTGATTATGAATCTATTATTATAGATTCACCAACAAATTGCCATTGCATGGACGTCACATTCGAAGTTTAATGTCAGGATGGACTTCGTCAGATGTAAAATCTGTTGTTACTCAATATGAAATTACTGCTATGGTCAAACAGCTGTCTTTGATGGTGAGGCCCTTCGAATTTCTTATGCTAATCGTGCTCCATTCTTTTTGACTTGTGAAAACTGCGTTATGTAGTTTGAAGCCTTACCAAGATATTCTTTCTTGATTTACTCTCGGAAAGGCTGACAAAGCAACGCAACCATGTCCTAGCCTGGAACAAGATTTGACTGATATGCTCCACCAGCAGATCTGTTGCGATATCAGAATTAGATGTAGCAGTCATCAAAGCGAAGCAGAGTGCAAAGAATTTCTGGCTCACTCCTCACTTGTGTCTGCAAGATGGCCGTATATACAGGGTTTAATCAATGTTCGGGTATGTTGGGTCATCTTTTTCCTTTTAATGCTGACAAAGATCCTAATACCAATTTATACAAGGGTTTGTAATATGGAAGTCATGCACCAAAAATACTGTTGCTACGATTACCGTTTTATGAAGTACCGTAAAATTCCAGTTTAACACACTGTTATGTGCATTATTTGAAAACCATCTGCATTGAACCTCGGTGGATCTCTATGACATCGGAATCGGTTTTGTTTTGATGCAATGTGCTTCACTCCTTGTGTTGGGTGATGGAGAAGGATTTTCCAAATCATTTTTCAAATTCATTTTAATTTGAATCAGGTGACGAACAAGAAATCTAGATTCAAGAAAGAAAAACAGGAGCTTGCCACAAATGAGTTATCTAATAATGAGGATATTTCCAAATACTTTCCTGTTATCCAAGTCAATTGTACCACGAAGAAAATAGGCGAGTGTCTCGACAAGGTGTACACCGACTTTGAACATGTCAATTCAAGTGCTCAAAAATTACTTCCCTTGACAACAGCAAAAGAATGTTTGCTCAAGCATACACAGGCTTACAGGTGAGACAAGTAATTTGTAATTATGGTCTAGTAACAAAAACCAGAGTGAAAATTCAACTTCAAGTTTTATTTTCGGACTTAGACACACAATTCTAGAATGCGAGGCTGCTATCCCCAGACGCCAAACTGGAGTGGTTCGACGGAAACAGAAACAGCGATTTTCCATGGATGAACGAATATTGTGCAATATCTCGCCAGGTACAACTTCAAAAATGCAGCAGGTAATTAAATTTTCTGAACTGAGCTGTATATTGAGGTAAATTTTTAAAGATAAAGCTTTATGTATTTGTATATTGTATTATGTTTTCATAAACTTTCATTTCCAGTCGAAATCTTGCAAATTTCCTCCTGCGGATGTTGCGCAAGGAACACAAATGCAATCTCAAAGTTTTTTACCTGTAGCTGGTCTCTCTTCAGCTGAAGATCAGGCTGCGTAAGTCTTTATTTTCATAAATTTTCTGTGTTTCAAATTCATTTTTTATGTATGAAGTTTATGTTTTAATCAATAGATTTGTTTAATTCCAATAATTTACGAAAATTTTGTTGGTTTTTAGTGTTCGCTCTTACACATTTATTCCAAACAATCTTCAGCAAGATCTTACAACTATGTATCATGAAACAGACTCAGGGTTGGGTGACATCAAGCTGATATTCTCAGCACCTTCAAGTTTCTGTTCCTGGTTGACCCCTCACTTGTACAGAAGGTAATACATGATGCAAGCTATCAACTAAAATGTAATCTATTTCAAAAGTTGAAATAATTCAACCACTGACCACGCTACGTTTTGATAAATCTTACTTGCTGTGTGTACTGTACTGTCATGAAATGAATAGATGCAGGAAACACTCTTATACCAAGTTGATCGACTCTTACCTCACGTTTGGTTTTACTTCATATTTCCTTGCATATTTCTCAGGGCCGTCAACAACCATTATCATGCTTGGATATCACCCTACGAATCTCCAAGCTTTTTATCTAGAGACTGGCAGGATCCAGTCTACTGTCACGGTGTCGTTCTTGCAGCCCGTTCGTTGTATTTCCGCCGCCTCATCATGAAACAGGTATTCGGCCGAATATTGTCGCTAAAGTCCTGGCTTATACTAGATCTTATTTCACTGTCTCTTGCAGATGTCCCAACCAACATGGTGGAAGAATCATATGGTAACACCAATTGTTCTTGAATTGGATTCTGACATAATTCCACCAAGATATATCCATGTTATATTACAAACAATGTACACAGACAAGGTTGGTCTTTGCAATATTCTTTTGCAACTTATTTGCAATATCTGTCATGCAACTTATCCACTAAACTATTTTACTATATCACAGGTTGATATGAGGAGAGTACAGCCTGGAATGCAGGTCGGAGTTGTAAGTTCTATTCAGCTTCGTGACGCTATGATGTTACATCACATCGGATGCTTCATAGAATTCCCATGTCTTGTGCAAGGTGGTATGATTTACTCAAAACTTTTTATTTTATTTAAAAGTTTAATCTTTTTCTTACATCAAATTTACTATTCAAGATATATTACAATAGATGTATGTTTTATCATTATAATTCGATATTTTGATACAATTCATATTTAGGCTGTGAAGAAATCATTGTTGCACACCTGGAACAGAACAACTTGCTTCAGATCCTTCAATGGTCTTCGTTACCACACGGATCACAGCGGGTTAAGCGTCAGGTTATCAGTTATATTCGAGAAAACTTCTCAGAGGTAACAAAGAAAATCAACTTCTGAAGCTAGATAGGAGTAGAAACTTTTTTTATTTAAATGTCTAAAGAACAATTGAACAAACCCCAGAACCTATCCTGTTAAGTAAGTGGGGTAGCAGCTTCATTGAGTTGTTTACAGTATGTAATATTCCTCATTCAGATGAAAAAAGAAAAAGATTTTGATTCGACTTTAAAATTCTCACTTTTGGTTTGTTTTCAGCTTCTCGGCTCTGGTATACTTTTCGAACTTGACGCATCACAGATGGTAGAAGTACTAGAATCCGATTATGTGAATGCTTGCGAACTAGACATTTTGAAATGTGTTCTGAGATGGGGTGAGCATGAGTTGCTACGACGCATAGAGGAGAGAGGTCGGAATAAATTTTTTTTACCTAGGTTATAAATGAATAAGATTTGCATTCATAATATTTTGCTTTTATTTTTTCAACAGAACCGAATCTTCTTAACCTCGCTGATCACAACATGAGTCGCAGTAAGAATGCATCGGTCCGCAGGAGAGAACTCATCGCTGCTAGAATAGAAGAGCTCCATGACTGTACGGCCCCTGTACTTGCATGTGTTAGAACACAGCACTTGCTTCCACCAAATCATGAGGTAAATTTAAATGAATTCGAAAATATTTGATACGTTCAATCTAATTGATCAGCAAAGTGCTCTTGGGCTATAGAGAGGCCCCCTTCTTTGGGAAAAAATAGTTTGACATGACACTTTCGTGGTAGAAACATACCCCCTTGCAAATTTGATGTGATGGGTTAAGAACCCTAAGAGATATGCAAGTACAAACATATCTCTTTGTTAATATGATTATTCTGTTTCAGGTTTTTTTGAATGCTGTTAAGCGAGGAGTGATCAGTCGCCCACCTGCTCATCTTCTCGAAGGAGTCAGTGACAGAGAATGTAATGATCGTCAGTGGATTAAGGAAAAAGCTGGCATAAACTTTGTTCCTCCGCGATTGTTTCAGTCCTATGCAGATGAAACCAAGGTAACTGAATGTGTATGAGATCACTTTGCATAACACGATTGGCAACATCATTACTGCATTTTTTTTTCATAATGCCATTTTTGTAATTAATATTTCATATAGCTTGCAGGTTTTAATTTCCTATGGACTAAGGTCTTCTGCAATATTCTCTGATTAAGCTGTTTGGTGAATCAGATGTATATTACTATCACATACAAGATCATGATAAGATTCAACCTGTTTTTCTCTTAAATGATGATATGTATTCATCAGAAATCTGGCTAACTCTGGTTCGAGGTGTATTTGTAATAGCTATAGAATTTCTGTTTTAAATTCAGCTCACCTCGTAAATTTAAGTTCACTTCTCCATGAGTTAAAGTCAAATGCAACTTACATTATGCACAGAATATTCTCGAAGAAAAATACGCTCAAGAAACCGAATGTGTCAGCCTACGATCGGTCCACAGCCTCTCCAAGGATCAAACGTGGTCGTCTGTGAAGAACAGGATGGTGCTGGCCGCCAGTCCCGGTATACCTGACGCTCTGTACATGGTCGGACAGGCGAGATCTTCTTACCGATATCATGGGAGCAGACAGGATCGTGAAACTGAGAAAAGGCAGTGCGATACTCCGTCACTCACTCAGCCTATAAAATACATCAACAAATTTCATCCGGGTTTGATTTGATTTATTGGGTTTATGTTATGTAACTTATGTTACAGTAAAGTCAGATATACATATAAGAAACCTCTTTTTCAACCTTTAACAATAAGAAATTCATTCAGATCATGCTCAACATTTTTCATCAAATTTTTTCCATAAAATATTCCATACAAACCCATTTCTTCTTTAAACTACCTTAATTCCTGTTTTGCATGACTGAGCTTCCTTTTTCACAGTGTAACTTCGTAATAGCCTGCCCCCAGTTAACTCAAATTCGGGTGTTGGGTCGTTGGCCCTTCTCTTCGAAAGTTAAATGCCAGAACCTAGATTTAATGCGATACCGCTCTTCCCATGATAACTGTTAGATCAGGTTAAAAGTAAATTACAGTAGGTGATAATATATCATGCATTTAGTGCCTGGCATTGCTACACTTAAAAAACTGTTTGTGAGGGAACGCGAAGTCAGATCAACCCCCGCAGTCGGCAAAGTGTTGAGGGCTTGTATCGACTGTTGCCATAGAAACAATGAAGTGTTCGGTGGCGGGGTGTTTTTTGGGAGGCCGGAAATTCTATGCGACGGTGCCACGGTAACAGATGAAAATGACGAGTCGGAAAATTGGTAAGATTTGATTGTAATTCGGAACTTGATAATCTAGATGCTCACTTTCCTTTTTTTCTTAAATTGACCTATCCCTTCCAGCAATCGATGTTCTGTTGTACGATACATTCGCCTTCGTGTTGTTAGGGAACATCAGCTGGCCGACTGCATGGTCCATCTTCTCCGGAGACCAGAATTGTATTATACGATACAAGAGCTTCAGGTGGTTATGGCCAATGACGAAGGGCCTATGACGAGTACTATTAAACCCCAACCATCAAGTGCAGTAACTGCCACTGGTAGTGCCGTTTTCAAAGATAATTCAAGTCAAAGAAAATTCACTATCAACTTAGGAAAAACAAGAAGCCGTGCCGAATATAATCTTGTCAGTTCAGAAGCAAAAAACAGGAAACTTAATTTTATATCTCAAACATCTCCTTCGGTAGCTAAAAAATGTGAAAAAAGTCTACCGACACGACCTGAAAGAGGGATAGATAATGAAGGCTATATTTTAGAAGGACCCTACCGCTTTCAAAATCGTATTCACAGCATGACTTCATCCAGCGATGAAGAAGAGATCATCGCCAAGGTACGAAGAAAAAGAAGAAATGTCTCACGGAAAGGCTCTTCAAGCACAACGTCGTACCAGTCCATACCTGATGTTGCCGCTTCTGCAAACTCTTCTCTCCGGAGAATGAAGTCATACAAAGATATGCCAGAGACCTCTCTTGTGAGCCAGATGCAGGAGAACAGGATCGTGACTTCTGTTTGTGCACAGTCTCAGTTAAAATACAATTTTGAAGGAAAATTTAGTCCAGCTCTTCTATCTCGACATTTGACCTCTCCTAGAAATCTTGTTGATTCGACTTCAAGCTGTGAGGAAAACACATCGGAAAATGAGTACAGTGATGGGCAGGGACTGAGAGAAATGAAAAAATTAGCAGAGTGTAAAGAACGGGAGTTTATTTTAAGTACCCATCCTACTTTGATGCATTTGCCCGCTGTTGATATGTGTACTGCAGCACCATCAAACTGCATATTGAATGTAGGCAAGCTGCTAAAGTCGAATGCTAGTCACGAGAGTCAAATTAATTTTCCCAAAATGTTTTCAGCCAAACTAAGTTTCATTGACAATGATGATATATCAACCGATCTCCCAAATGACGAAAGAGACAGTTCAAGCGTTGAAGAACAAGAGGCTATGTTAGAAGCGTCTGCAAGCTGCAGTCAGGTCCTGGATGTGCCTGAGCTCGTCAAAGACGGGACTCTGCCGAGAGGTGCCGATTCTAGGGATGTAAACTTTAGGTCCCACAAACCTGACATCTATCCGATTTCAGATGACTTGTGTTACGCAGAAGAGGAAGAGGAATGCGGTAAATACTTTTTCTGCACTTTGTCCAGAGATCGTATAATATCTGGAAGTGAGGAGGGACAATCTTCATATAGCGGACCTCCAAGGAGACCGTCTTTTTCTTTTGCCATTAATCTTCAAGGGAAGAAATCAGTACCCGATTTGTCTGATGATGAAAATCGTGGACAGTAAAAAATTAGTACAGTATCTATAAGTATTGGATTGGAACAGTATCCAGATGTACCAATTGTTGGAAGTAATAGGCTAATTTTCGCAATGATATTCATGCAAACACATAAGTGATTGGGATAATTATGTACCAATTTAACATTATCCCAATACAAAAATTGAGCTTGGATCTTCCTGGATAAGCTACTATAATTCCAAGTACACTATATTAGTTACTTGCTTTTTGTTTCATTTATCCCAAATGAATGAATTTTTCGTCCCAGGTCAACAGAGTAAACATTTGATTTTATAAGGCACCTATTCCTCCTGTCATAATTTTCCATCACTATTATTGTAATCAATGTGAATTAATTTCTCATCTTTATTCTGCTTTCTTGTCTCGATTCATGATTTCATACTTTGATCTCTGTATCCATGATCAATCTGTAACTGAACTTTAACTCGCATCCTTGTATATTATCTTCAATCAAAACAAAGAACTACAATATATACTTAAATGCCTAATTCTTTCCCTTGTTCTGTTTTTCATTATAACATTTTATTCAGTGGATCTGATGCCATTTCTTTCATTTTTCAATCTTAGGGCCAAATAGTGTAGTCTTTTTTAAGCATGATGACAGTTCATTGTTTGAATATCAAAAACAGTGCAATTCTTTGCGGGTTTATTTAATTTATGCTGCCAATTGTCAGGCAGTTTCATTCTACATGCATGATGTTTAAATATGCGATTGACTCTTTTTAAGATCAGAAAATTATGGTAATATGTTCTTTTCTGACTGGGAAAGTGTTTGATACAGCAACCCTTGACAACATCAGGTCCATTTTACCAGCTCACATAACATATATATCCTACCCTTATCCTGCAATCCAGGTGGTCTTCATGGTTGCTTGCTTGAATAAACCTTCAAATTAGATGTCTATGTGTGAAACATGTTTGATATATGGTGGTCAACGCAGAAATCTCAAATACTATTTTCTTATCCTTGGCTGGAAGTTTATTTCTACATGTTAGTGTTACACAATCACTCTGAAGAAGTGTAACTTTTATTTTTTCATTAATAAATCTTCAACTATATCGTAATCAATTTAGAATTGAGAGCCTATAAATAGGGAAATGTGTAAGTTCATATGGCAAATGTGCTAATGCGTACCATTACACAGTAGAATTACTAACACAAATGGGTACTCTAGATTTTTGATTGTGTTCGGACAGTGATTAATGAATCATACTTACTGCGCATTTCTAGTTTGAGTGAATGTACCTGACGTCACATGATCAGCTGACAAGAAATCGTCCATCCGTCAATCATCCGTTTGTAAGTTCAGGTACCTCATTCCGTAAATGGCGAGAGTTTTAGTCTTTGTTTGTCTATCAGTGTTCAGTATCAGTGTAATCAAAGAAGTCATAGCTTGTAGTTTTCAATTTATTGTATTTCATTTTATTTATTTTATCGTTATCTACTTCGTTAACTTAAAATTTCATTTTATATCCTCTAATTCATGAAATATCGTGATTCGAAATAATCGATTACGAATGAAAATTTCCAATCACTCGATAGATTTGCCTCTGCGCGATATTTCAGTACTATAATAAATTAAATTCATCATAATATCCGCTACATTTTCGATTTCTTTCAACATATGTTTAGGGAAAATTGAATTAAACCTGTTTTCTGGGATTGCCCTCTCGTGAGTCATGGACTGTTTTGTAGTCGTTTTAAGTCTGTCCATCACCAACCTTACAGTATTTATATATTCTACCCATACCATAGTTTAATGATGGCAGATTGTGTAATTTTAAAGCCATATATTTTCTAATTTTTCTGCTCCTGTTTTAAGATATTTTTTAACTTTATTGTTGAGAACATGAGACTTCTCATGATCCATAGTCTTTTATTGATCTTATTTCTAATTTTAAATGCAGTATTTTCAACCTGTGCATCAAGTAAGTATTTTGTTTTTAAACTGCAGATTTGTGCACTTTGAGATTCTAGTATGAATGACTGCTGAAACAGTTAACTATGTAATTATGCATGCAATCTATATGCAGCACTGTCACAATGTATGAATACCGTGTCAAAAATATGATATAACTTGGTTGAAAGCCCCCTCGAATTTGAGGCTCTAGGCTATAGGTAAACCTGGCAGTGTTCTTTAGGTAATAAACTGATATTGACCTTGAAAAACTGAATTCAATTGGGGAAAAATCCACTCAAGTCTGGAATCGTTACTATACCAGACGTTAATTGGGTTTTAGTTCCCATATATTGCTTTACTCCCATCTAAGTGTTTGTCATAACAGCAATAACAACCTTGCTTATCTTTCGATACGTTCAGACATCCAGCTCCAACTGTGAATAAATCTCACCATTTTTTACAGATTACTGTATAGATGTTGGATACACTCCCGGCAATGGCTCAAGGACACCTCCAGCAGATGCAGGCCTCGTGTATTTCAATGGAGCTGTAATAAGATATTCTTGCAGTAATAATTACATGCTCAGGCCGGATGTGCCAACTCAAACATGCTCACTGAATGTAGTGAAAAACTACACATCGTGGATTCCTGTTAATCCTCCCACATGTGTAGAAGGTATGGACGATAAATTGAATGCTTTGAATACAAACACCCATACAGCATTTATATTTCATTACGAATATCAGTAGGGACATGTCCTCGACCTGTTATCGATCATGGCACGATAGAAGATCAAGTATACCATTATGGAGAGCATATCATTCCATCATCGGTTCGTTGCGAAACAGGTTTCGAGTACATTCAAGAGAAAGCAGCTTTATGCATGACTAATGGAAACTGGTCAATGATTCCTGTGTGTACTGGTTAGTCAGAAATGAAATTGATGATATTTGTTCAGTTCGCTCACATATGCAATACAGTTACTACTCACTTAATGACCACCCTGTTTAATGATTACCAACTACGACCGTTCCTCTTGCTCACGCCTTTCAGATAGTGTTTCCTTTAGACCAGTGGTTCTCAACCAGAGCCACTTGACTCCCTAAAGGAGGAATTTAAAAT
The DNA here is from genome assembly GCA_013436055.1 of Halocynthia roretzi. Classification (NCBI taxonomy): domain Eukaryota; kingdom Metazoa; phylum Chordata; class Ascidiacea; order Stolidobranchia; family Pyuridae; genus Halocynthia; species Halocynthia roretzi. The sequence continues at coordinate 144,454 of QRAM01000104.1, forward strand.
TCCCGGGAGGAAATTTGCCCAAGGGGGGAATTGGGGAGGAATTTGGAAAATAGTTTCTAGGTGTTTTTTTCTGTTTACGCAAGGTCTGATGTTACCATCGCTACATGATAGTTTTTCTTGAATCTAAATTTACCTAATAGCTTCGAGTTGTAATGACAAATGACCATTAGTTTCTCAGCACGAGGCTCAAGGTTCTCATTAAAGTTGTATGAAAATTCGTAAATATGTGGTTGATTGTTTGGTCTTTTTTTTCTGGGGAGGAAATGCAAGCGTCTTGGGTTGGTGAGGGAGGAATACGTAAAAAACACCAACCCAGCAAATTTTTTTGTGTGAGCTTGTCATGAAACATTGTTAAACATAAAATAAATATTCAAGCCGATAAACTATGGCAATAAGTTTTGTACTTAATAATATCAAGAAAAGTTTACGCTGCTTACACTTGAAGTAGGACACTTTTAGACCAATTCAATAGCTTAGATGTCATATTGTGCTTTCGAAAAGGTCTAGATGTTGTTTTTATGTTTTTCAAAATGTTTATTGACTGGGAATTTGATCTGTTTTAAAAAATTCTTTTCTCCTATTTTCATAACAGCTCTTTTTCTCATCAGACACTTATAAGTATCCCCCGGGCACATGAATGGTAGATTTCCCAGTCCCTTTGTCATTCCACTGTCTCTGTGCTTAATATTACCAAATATAACTTTGTTATTCACCTTCAGGCAATGATCGTGTGATGCTATATTTCGGTTGCAGGGGAGTTTTGTGACATGAAAGGAATCCATGTTGCATCATCTCCACTTTTTAAAATGCTGCCAATATTACGAATTTTTTACTTCCTGCTGTATGTATTGATGACTCAATACAACATTATTGATTAGATTATATATGTACTGTAGATGAACTTGAAAATACCACAATTTTCTGTTCTAAAATCCTCGACTCACTTTGGCCTTCCTTTTTTTTAGTAATTCAGTTTCAAATGTACTTTTCAGAAAAACCATGTTCCGAACCACCCATTCCAGATAACGGGCACCGTAATATGGTGCAGTACGGATGGATACATGACTATTTTAAGTAAGAATGGGTGGTACAATGATTTGATTATCTAAATTTGGATTTTCATTATAACGCTTCTTCAATATTTGTCAGGTCTTGGAAAAGAAGCTTAAAACCTCTGAAGCGTGCCAGTTCTAGCTTGACGTACTGGCCACCTGGCACGGTAGCACTGTACACTTGTAATGATAATTATCAACTTGTTCCAAATGAGTCAAAAGAGCGTATTTGTGCTAAAGGAACATGGAGTGGAGATGTTCCCACCTGTGGTAACTGGATTATGGATTATAATATTTTTTAAGGAATCGACACTGATATATTATTCCATTCTATATTTAGTGTTGGACGGCTGCCTTTCACCCGGACACATATTGTATGGAAACTATACGCCAGTAAAAACACATTACAGTTACGGTGATGTTGTCACATACTGGTGCATGAAGTCACCCCCTCTCACTGGCAGTCAATACAGAGCGTGTTTGAAAGATAACTCGTGGTCTGGAGAAACACCATCTTGCTTTGAAGGTAAAATCTTTCTAAATGCTTGTTATTGGCTTTGTAAGTTATGAACTGATGTACATCGTTTAAAGAGTAGGTTGAGTTGCTGAGTTCAAATCAATTAAATGGGTTGCTTGTCATGGTTTTGACTTCGTTCCAGTCAGAGTTAAGTGGTATTGATTGTCCTGCGAGGAAAAAGAGACCTTCTTTTGAAAATTGAAAGTTCTATTATATTGACGTCCACATTCGTGTGCTAAATAAAGGCTAATTTTGTGATGCTCTTTCAGTTCTTTTGCTTCTCATCAGATTCAGCTCCGTTTGCCTATGCATTTAAGAAATCTCAGGCTTATTACTGGAATTTCATTTGTATAATGAACGATGTTTCTAACCTTTTCCAGGAGTGGGCTGATGGTTTTGTGTTTTATTAGGTTACACTGCAGAAAGAATAATATCTAATGCATCATGGAAATCATTCGCCTTTACAGAAAGGAATTTTGAATTCGTTTATGGAAGGTAGCCTTCCTGTTCTCATTTTCCTTGTCAGTTTTCAGTCAGACATAGAAATATGCCGTTTGCTTTTTGTGTGGTGATGTAAACCCCATTAATAATTGATGTTGGCTCTCTGTGAAAGACGTTTTACTGGTAAAAGCCGGGACGTTTCTCACGAACCTGCGATGTAGCCGCCCGGTAGATTAGATCAACTGATCAGTCATACAGCTGTTTCATAAAATCTTATGAATATTTAACTTGCTTGTTTTATTTTTAACCTCTCATTCTTTGTTGCTGACTTTTAGCCTTCATTGGTACTGCCGGCTTAACATCTGTTGGTGAATATTTCAAAGTGATATAACTGTTTTCTGTATCAGAGTTTGGGTATGTGGATGTTGTGGAGATAGCAATTATAAAGTATATATGTTAGTATCATTATATATACACTAGTCAAGGTTTATGGTCGGGCATATTTGAAAGTAAAAAATAGCTTTCAGATTGGTAGTGTTTTGCAGATAGAAATATTCCAGATTTATTTTGTGTCATAAGAATGTTGCCTCGAGGTGATGTTCTGTTTTGTTCGGTATTTGGCGTCAGGTGACTTGAGTGCGGCTGTTACATGTTTTTGGGTAATACACTTTGCCTCCCCGCAGCGATGCTGTTACGTCTCAGGGAAGTCTATAAAAATATCCTAAAGTTATTGTGTTATGGTTCCTGCAAATGTGATGCGAACGGTTCACAGCAATTGCTTGAATCAGAGATATTTGTAATATTTAGCTTATTCATTGCAATAGGTACTTTATAAACACTATCTAAAGGATGCCATGAAAAATCAGTAATCTTCTTAGTATTGGTAGCAAGTATTGTGGTGTCATACTTAGCCCTTTTTGTAGCGTGTGAGTATTGACTAATGATACAATATAGTGTCACGCAGCTATGTAATCACTGCAAATCACACATACTTCATTGTGGTTAAGGGCTGTTGGTACTGCCGCTGTGTGGTTTTTATCTCAGACATACAAAGTTCAATTTTAGTTGCAAAGAGGTAAATCCTGGAAAGTTTTTGTTACATGTTCTTCCAGAGCATAAAATTATTTTTTTCCCACTGGACAAATAACCTGTAGAATATATATGGCATATGTAGTGGCTGCCTCTAGCCAAGTGCTTACAAGAACTTGTTACATGGGTTAATGGTTAAATGCTGTGCTAAATTCCGAGACTGATGTGATTGATCATAACTTTTTATCCGCCTACTCCTGCTCATATTCTTAAGAGAAATGGATTTATGACAAATCCACATCATGTTTGTTAGGAAGTCTGAGGCACAGTAACTATTGCACTTTTACTCATGTATATATTTCATTTTTGAAGTAAGTAATCGACGGTAGGTAGCATTTAACCGCAGTTGTATTTACTATATCTGTTTTCGATCAACTGAATCAGCTTCAGCTTCTATATGATATATTCGCAGAGCTTAATCACAGGCGAAATTTGTTTTTACTTCTCTATGAGCGCGGCAGCCGACATTTTCTTTGTTGGTCTCCGTGAGACGTCTGTTAAGCCAGAAAATATGACAGAAGGCATTTTATAAAACCTTTTCGTTTTTATTTCAAAATTAAAGATGATTTCTTACGTATAAATTAGTACCGTACTGGCTTACTTTATTGATACAAAACAGTTAAAATGGTTAATTCGTGCTCACAAAGGATTTCGGTTTTTAATCAGTTCTCTGTAATTATTTATCGATTGCAATTTGCAATATTCGGAAGAGTTTAGTTAGCTGATTTTGACATCACACGTCACATGAGCTAATTAACTGTCATTTCACATAACTATCACGTCTTTTTTGGCAGTTGTCATATTGTAGACAAGAAGGAGTGTATGCAACGTACTCATTTTTAGCGTAGTGTACTGGTAGCAGTACGTATGCGGTAGTTCTTCCTGGTCACTGCGCAATGCGGAAGGTAATCCTTTTTTCGGAATTTTACTTTATCTTGACTAGCAGGGGATACTAAAAGTCGCTATATAATTTCCTGCGCAAATGCATGAAATTGGTTCGGTCCGCTTCACGAGCTTGAGAATCCTATATCTCAAACCGCGATTGCGCGTTAGAAGTTAAGTAACACCAAGTAATCATTGTAAAGTTAACATCGCTTCCTCGGCATGATACCCGTTATTGTCGGGGAATCATTGTATTTTGCATGCTCCTTGTGACCTTCTCGATGCAGTATTTTCTTATTGAAAGACCGTTTGACGATTGATAAAAGTATGTGAAATAATCCCAAAGCGATAAATCTTTTGACCTCGAGTACTTGTGTACATTCGCGCCCTTTGGGAGGTGGAGATGGCGTCCGTGTCTCTCTTAGTAACGTTCCCTTTACTCCGTTCTTCGAAATAATTACAAGTGCTGCAAAGTGCTTTACTACTTTTACTTTATTAGGCTATATACTCCTCGTATAACTCCTTTATGTAAGCATAATACCGACACAGTACAGCACTTGCCTTGTTTTATGGATTTAGTTCGAATTGCGATATTGTTGGGTAAATAGTCTTATTGATATAACTTGAGATATAGCCAAGGGGAATTTACGTTGTTTTAAGGACGTTTTAATATTGAAATGTCTCAAACATTTTTGTTATCGTCATTCCATGTGATTTTATTGCAGTGTTGAACCGCATCCGTGTTTGCCAAGGTTCATATGACTGGCATATTCCCCTTACTTGTATATCGCTTTGTTTTTGAAAATTCAGTAACGGATATTTCAGTTTCCAATTTCTACGAATTCACTTGTACCGTATAACGAACGATAAGGGGGAACAGAGCTGTGGTCGTGCATTCCCAAGGAACATTTTATTGAGAGCCTTTGTGTTCTTGTGAAACTAGCTATTGATTACGAAAGGTTATTATAGCGAGCAAGTAACACCAAAGAATCCGCTATATGAGAGACATATGCCATTGGCAGACGAATACCGTCTACAATCATTTCGCAGATCGTATTACTACTTAAGATTTCTAACGTTTCTTTCCTGGCTCCCTTTTAATCCCGTTGTGAGTTCGAACACAGCTGGTAGGCAGCAACGTTTTAGCTAAGCATGAAATATAGATGGCCTGGTTATAAAAATCTGGCCTGTGTTTTAGGGATAGCAATGTTTACACAGTTCCAACTTGTCTGGAGGCAGATTATGTGCTCTGTGTAAAAAGGTTTCCTGTTACTTTGGTGAAATGAAGTATTTAAGTATAAGAATTATTAGTTATCAGGTAACCTAGCCTGTTAAAAAAGATAAGTTATTAGTCATTAGAGCAATAGGTCAGTTATCGTTTTAGTACTGTTCCTGTTTGGTTGGCTTGTATCATTCTTCTTGCATAGACAATGTAAAAATACAGTTAAATTCATTAAAAATTCAATTTTGGAAATAGCTATCGTATATTGTATACATAACATAAAATTTAATAGCATTAGGCAATAGGAGGATTTTACTACAATGTTTGGCTTTGTATCTTTGTGTTTGTTCATGTTATTAAATATATGTAATGTAATCCAATATATCTTGGGACAATTTCTAAAAAATCAAATGATTCTGGAATAGAATCATGTTCATTGGAAGTATATGATAAGTAAAAAGGGTGAAGGGTGTTAATTGCCTAGTATTAGTAGGAGGCAGTGCTCATGTTCCCAGTCAAACAATGATATTGTTGCTCCTGAAATGTGCCCCCCTACTGAAACATGTTTTTCATTGTTGAGTTCTATCTGGATCTTAGATGGCGTTAGGCTTTTAAACGTGCTGCATATAGAAAATGTAATGAGGTAATTTTAATAAAAGACTGCAAGAGTGACATGATCTCCCAGCACAGTTTTATCACGTTACAGGAACTTGACTAACCGTGTATATTATTTCATTACAACCTTGTAGTGATGGAACTCCATTCCACAAGCATTATTGAGATTTGTTACATTATGTCATTTAAGCTCCTCTGCAGTATTAGTTTTCATAGGGTTCTAGAATTTGTGCAGAAAATTGATGAACTGTAAATGTCCCACTGACTAGTTTCAACATTGAAAAAAGGTGCTTCCTTGTACAGATGACGCGTCATGACATCATTTGCACATCATGACATCAAATGTTTCATGCTATTAGTATAGACAGATCATGCGCACATGCAAAATTATCTATGTGAATTATTCATTCATCAGTCTTATGGTTTAAAAAGCTAACAGATTAGGCTAGATTTAAAATTTACATGAAACTGATTTCAAATGCTGAAATCCGAAGTTACATAATTTTCTGACAGGATTGTTACTTAAAGCAAAGTTAACTCTCTCAGGTCCAGTGCCAGTACTTTTTTTTTCTTTTGAATTTAGTCATTTATGTATTGTATTCTGGTAAGTTTCGTTCGTTCATGAATGTGCTATAAAGTGGATAAATTTTGAGAACAATTGCCTAAGGCATTTGTGACTAATGTAGAGGTGATTTGCGTACTACATCAGTGTAGTGTTATTTATAACGTTGATTGACTGAGAATAAGCAGGATATGGTAACTGTGGGAGTGTATGTTATAGATTTCAAGCATTGATAGTTTTGGCAATACTTTGATTCAGATCTGAGATTAGATCTGAACTTCCTTCGCAGACAGAATGAAGTAACCATTACTTTAATGAAAGTCTTATATAACTCAGGGAATCGTGACTATTTTACATTATCCTTTCTGATATCTCTTATGCCTTTGAGTATGGAAAAAGTTCAATCTTGCTTTAGCTCGACTGTAGTTTCACATCAATGAAAGTAGTGTTTGCTTACCTGGTACAGCAGATAAGAAATTCCCAGATACGAACTGTCTGAGAGCTGTTCATGTCTTTAAGTAGTTTTGAATACCTTGTTCATTACCAACTTTACCAGTGTGAGCGTTAATGTATTTTTCCCTAATTCAGCTGTTACATGTTTGCTGATACACTTTCTAGCTGATAATTCCATGAGAAGGATTTGTTTTTGTTAATTCGGTTATTCAGAGTTTTGTTAATTCCTGTGTAAGCTGATATTTTTCACTGTGTTCATGGTTTACCCAGGGGTGCTGAGTAAGGACTTTGAAACTGTTTCAGAGTCTTAGCAATATAAAAAAAAGCTTCAAGCAAATAACAACTGCATGCAAGTACAGCAGGTTCATTTAAAAAATGCTGATATTTACATGCTGTGTGAAAATGTTGTTGTTTTTTGACCCGTTGCAATAATTTCTACAATTGAAAAAATGTATAAATGAAGTAAAGTAAAATAAGTGAATGGACTACAGATGCACTATTGCCTTGCTTGTAGACTGTCTGTTGTGAGCTGATGATCAATTATGGCATTCAGCTACTAGCTAGTAATTAGTATAATTAGTATAGTATATCCTGTATCCCCTTACGAAGATCTCTATTTATTTAAAACCTTTAGACAGATGACAAATTATTTCTATGTTTAGTTATTAGTATACTAGTAGAGTGGTGTCTCGTAACACCAGTCTTCGACTTTGATTTATTGTTCAAACGACACTTCTACGTTTCAACAGCACGTGTGATCGTCAGTATGTTCTGATTGCGGTGAGTGGCCGAATTGAACGCGGGAATAATTAAAATTGACACTTTGTTTCCATCACCCCTGGCAGAACTTATTCGAGCTCGTCTTGATACTTTGTTAACGGTGGAAACAAACATCAAAAGCCACAAGTGTATCAGTTTGATGAATAAACTGATTCTTGTTATGAGATTTCTATTGTTACAAGTGTTTTTAGAAAAGTAAAATATATAATACATCTATTTGTAATGTGGATAATATTGTATCTTGTATGTTCAATACCATATGTTACTTGGAATTGGTTTAGATTCTTAGGAATGACGCTGTTTTTATTGCAATTTGAATTTAATTCAATTGTGATATAGGATAAAGTGGTAAAAATATTAGCTGAGCTCCTCACCAGCATTGTGCGAACGTCTGTGTACCTGACCACAATTTCCTTTGCCATTGTTCTTCACATCATTCTGCCACATCTTTTTCAGCACTAACTACGGTTCCAATGCCTGTTTCATCTGACCATAATGTGTATTGTAAAACTCCAACAGCTGTTCCGAATGGAGACATTTTAGGCTGCAATGAACCCAACAGTAAGTATGGTATTTGAAGTTTAGTTTTGTTTAGCATTGCGCTTCTTTTAAGGTTGTTATCCCAAATTCCCTCATCTCTTTTCAGATCATAATTCTACTGTAGATCTAACATACTGTTGTGGTGTTGGTAACAGCATTCAGTTTATCTGTGACTACGGCTATTCAATAGCTGGAGAAGCATCTCAGTGGATTTGTGTAAGCGATGGTGGATGGGAATATTTAAATTATCCGGCGTACGGAAGACCAATGAAATCTCCAACATGCCAAAGTATGATGAGAATGTTTTCCCTTATTTGTATATCAATTTTTTAACTTAAAACTATGAATATATGACACAAGTCTTTGCAGATAACAGCACAAGGCCAGATACCAGTGTTTCAAACGAAGATTATCTCAAGCCGGTCATTGGTACAGTGGTTAGTGTCCTGATGATACTGATTGCAGTCATAATTGTGGCATTTTGCCGTCCCAAATTAAAAAATATTAAAAGAAGATGGAGAGAGCTTAGAGAAGATGAGGTAAGCAGTCTTGGAATACTCTGGATTGAACCGAATATATCTTTGAAAATATTCATCCTTTGTATCTATTACACATAGGATGAACTAATCATTGACGGGCATCGCATCCTGCTGCCAAGTTACGACGAAGCCGTTGCTTCTCCTGATCAATATGTTGACATTCATTCTCATCCTTCGACATCCTCATTACAAAATAATAGTAGAAGACAATCTTCTGTTAGTAGTAGAGAAAATATCTTGATTGAAAAGGAAAATTTCAGGGGCGATAACGTCTCGTATATCCTGCAATTTCAAGACAAAATTGTCAGAAATCCTTCTTCGACAAGCTCTGACGAAGATATGTTAGTGCCATCCCCAGGAAGTCCACATTCGAACTGTCACGGTGCAAATGGTACGATTCCCAAAACAATTACGCAGCTCACAGATGCCCCAACGTCGTTAGTACTCAAAGCTGGGACAAGCAGTAAATCGTCCATATTGATCAGTAAAGGAGTGAATGAAAGAGAATATGAATTCACCAATGACATAAAAAAATTAAAATTGACTGGAGATCAATCAGGGAATAGTCATGGTGAAACTGATTCCAGTTTTGTTCCAGAAAATCACTGTTCCATGGCTAACAATGCCCCTTGCTCCAGTAGTTATTTTCAACTTGAAAAAGATTGTAGTGCTTCTGAAAATTTGAAGAGCGATCGCTGTGAAAGGAACTACGATGATTTCATCTTTCCGCTCACTGAGAAACTATCTTCCCCAGTCAGGATACAATCTGATCCAGAACTCGGTAGGGGTGTGCATGATCTCCTCAATTATCCATTGAAGAAAATCAGATCTGCTGAAGATGCGGAACTGGAACAAAATTCAATTGAGATTGACTGTAACAGAATAAACAACCAAATAATCAATTCTACACAAGAAATTATGAATGCTGAGGATATTGATGACAGTCATTCAAAGAATATCAATGAAACATCTAATCTAAATCAAGGTGAGTTATTGTGTTATTGAACCTGGGTAATAATTTGCAATATTTTCTTTCGAGGCCACTCTTGATATGGCGGCTCGTGGGACTGTAGGTAGTTGCTAGCTATCTTGTATCGGCTTAGTAAGTAATGGGAACAACGATAGTTTTCTATTTCTGGTAATTTGAATTCAGTTCTAATATTTTCTCAATCATTTTATGTTTCAATTCCTTTCAAGGTTCTGATCTAGAGCAGCAAAGTCAAGTCACTCTCGATCATGTGCGTCTCATAACATCATCACAAACAAATCTTCATGAAACTGTGGATCTGACTACTACTGTATAGTCGACAATTGAAAAAGAATTCTTTATTTCAGTTTTATTTGCAAGCATGGATGTCATGCTTACAACAAAACTTATGGCAGTTTTATGACTCGAATAACTAGCATACGTAAAATAAGTCAGACAACTATATATGCTAATGTAGTATAATCTCATGTCGATCTATTTACCATTCCATAGAGACCAACAAATTATAATGCTTACCCTTGTAGTTCTTCCTGAAAGAAAAAAAACAGATATACATTATAGTTTATAGTTGTAGTCGAGCACAGATACATCTTGTATCCTAATTTCTCTACAATATAGCACTTTTACAATTCCTAATTTTATCCTTTCACTTTCTTAATTTTAGTTCTTTCTGTTGGTGTTCCACGTTATTAGTACATTTTGAGTTCTCCAGCTCCCTCTATATAATAGCAGTATTGTTAATTCAAAAAACGAAATGAATTTACTTGCATAAATCATTGAGTTACCTGCCTGTATGTTCTTTTGCCCTTCCTACTGCAGTTCTGTTTGTTGATTGGGAGCCATATATTACATTATCACTAGCTGATAATGAATTTGTTGTAGTACGAATGAGCTCAGGTGGTTATTGTGCTGAATTAGACGTTGAAATCTATTGGGTGATATTTTTTGAAATGATATTTATTCTGTCTGTTAGCAATGATATTATTCAAAATGGGGTAGTTGCTCATCAATAGCTGACTTTTCTTCAGTTGGGCAAAAGAGCAAAATCCACATTGGCATTGGTAGTGTTGTTGAAGTATTCAAACCGCTTTGACCAACATCAAATATCTATTGAAGAATGGTACACTGTTGTTCAGTGAGATATTTTTCTGTTTGCGAATGACAGCAGGAATTTTACTGTGAGCTGAAACCTTGTTTGCATAAACCCTTGACAAATTACTTCCATCATTAATTTCTCTTCTGCACTGCACTAGCACACTGCTTTTCCACTTTTCACCCTATATTAATCTACAAGAAACTTTAGAAAAATTATGGAATCTGACTCTAGTAATATTTGTGCATCTAATATTAATCGTGAAATTATTTTATCAGCACAAACCGATCTGTAAGTCTGTGAACTTTGATATTTAATTTTGTCACTGTGAATCTCTTCATTATCCTCGATGTTACAGACTCTGTTGATGTTACAATCAATTCCAAAACCATTTTGTTACTACTGTTGATCTGCTAAATAAATGCTGATACAGTAAAAAAATTAAGAGGAAAGTTCCATTTTTTTTCCCAAGGTTTTTAGATTCAAAATTAGTGCTTAGTCAACCCAACTATGGCTCTTCATAGGAATGTGACTCGGATTGCAAATGTAATGTATCACTGACTTCCTAGAACATTGCCGTTTTCAGAAGGTTCTAGTTAGTTAAAAATCTGGCCGATTGGCTTAGGGCCACAGGTATTTGGAGGCCGACTGATACTAATTTGTCGTACTGTTGTGTTACATTGTATTATCATGGTATTATGTAATACATGATGACATTTGGCGATTGTAAAATATTTTAGTGAAACATGCAAACATTTTCAATGAATTTCGGCGCACACTGAGATAAGTTTGGCCCCATAAATCCGACCCTGTTAAAGTTAAGCCTTAGGATGGTTGTGGAGATTTTTACCCTTACCAAATATTCACAGGAAACATTGAAACCAGCAGTCATATGTTAGTCTACGACTTACATGAATAACTTCGCACATGTTGTCGGCAACATTCCTCACTTAAACATCGTGTAATTAGGCCCTCACGACAAGCTTGTATAGTATTGGAACAACCTTAGGGGCCGGAGATGATGAAATGAAAGGAGCAAGTATTCATTTGTTCACTGGAATGCGTGAACGGTGGATGCTGACAAGTATTATCATCAGCCTATAACTTGCAGGATATCTTAATAAAAATAGAGTTTTATTTTGTCATAGAATACAGCAAGGTGGAACCGAAGTACTCTTCTCTTCTAGTTAACGAGTATTATCAGAGTATGATTCCCAAGAAATTCTTTTTTTTTTTCAATTTTTTTCATATTTCGGAAATACATAGGTAACCACCGCGTGCTGGCGTTATTGAGCACTGTCTGGTTCAGTAGTTCCTGACATTTGCATGCATATATTTGTTAGCGAGTCTCCTGGCTGTATTGTACTTAACGTACTTATCCGGGAGCTTTACGGATTTTAGTTCAAACCTTATAAGAGTTAAGAAAATGATTCTTGTGAATTGTTTCCAGATAAAGCTCAAGTAATCATTACCGCCGGCTAATAATTAAAAAAAAATCTATTCTTATATAGGACAAGGAAAAAATTAATTAATTATAATCTTGCTCCTTATATGTGCTTTCATTAAAAGAACACTACTACAATAACAGACTTATATGGATTTTCATTGAAAGTCAGTGTGATTTTATTTCTGTATGTGTGTACAGTGCTTTTATTTGTTGGTATGTTTCCTGTTTTTTTTTTTTGTTTCCACTCAGCGTTATATAGATGGATCATATACGTGGCGTTCTAACCAGCTTAACTGTAAGGTATAACAGGGTAGTATGATGAATGTACTGTTAATGTACATTAGACCCTAAGCGGCAACTTCTTTTGCGTTTATGTGATTTATCGGACGCTCACCGCGTTAGTTGTTTCAGTGAATAGCCAATGTCAAAGCTTTGGCGTTAATTAGTGATGTTTGGTTATATCAATAAATAATTGTTATTACCTGATATCAGTGTCATATTGCAAAGTGAGAATCGTGTTCATTTGTTACGGAGAATATGTATACAATATTCAATCCAACGCCCGCCTTGGCATTTAATCATAACATTGTTGAACATACTACTACTATTCATACTCACTAAATATACTTAACACTTTGACAGCAAAAAAGATTCTCGTAAACTGAAGTACCCTAGCATGTTGGGTTGTTAAATACTTGCTAATAATACAGGCCTATGTATAGTAAATCATCCGCAACTCTTACAAGACGTGAGATTGGAGGTAGGGAATTAATCACGTCTCGGGCTATCGGTTGACCGAATGATGAATCTTGGTAGAAAGTGACGTCAGTGATTACAAACCCGAGGCAGTCAGCTGGTCTCTCGCCTCGATAATGAAGTAGACTGCGAATGTTATCTGTCAGTAGATGCTACAAGAACAGCTGAGGAAGACGGTGTACTTCAATTAAGGAATGCCAGATGCGTCAAACTAGTTCGTTATGGCGCGAATCGATATAGTTCTGCCAGAAGACCTAAGTGCAGTCTTGTCGCTGTATTTTGTTAATGGATGTAGCTATGTCTTTTATAGCAGCTTTACTTTATCAAAATTGTTCTATTTTATATCAATGTGACAGGTTATTAGTAGATTAGTCGTGTATTAGTTCAGATAAAGTAGATTGAGTATAAATTCGGATAGCATGCAGAAATTCTATTTACTTTATGTAACTATTAATGTGGATAATGAACTGGAATGCTGTAGAGGGCCTGTAGATTGTAGTACATATCATGTAATTTACTATACACATGTGCCAACGGATCTAATATGACGCATAGCGCTGTTTAGACCCTTTGTCGCAATAATTATGGAGCAATAAGCAATGGTTATCTTGGTGGTAGAAAATACTTTACGGCAGTGGTGTTTCGGACATATATTGGCTTTCTATAATGAACCGTTAAATTCAAGATGAAGTCGAATCAGTTATACAGATGTGGAGGCATACTGCTCAGGCGCGCATACTAAGACAACAGAGGACAAGGAATTATGATTATTGAGTACTACTAATAATATATCCAGGTCGCCTCAGGCCCGCATATCGGGAGGACTATATAGTAAATCAGTAACAAATCTTCCTCCAAGGATCCCAGTTAAGTTCCATTATACAATATAGCATGACATAGAGTTAGTCAATTCACGATGGTTATCATCTTTTTCATTAGGAAGTATGATATTTTGTTACCATTTTGCCATGCACCAAACCAAATTGCCTGAAATTTATATTAAGATTCTCAAGTTGTCTTGCCTTTTTAGTCAGTTTGGTTTCGATTAGAGCGAGTTTAGTCAATTCTTTTATCGTTATGGCCAGGTTCAATTTAATGAGCCACGTTGGTACCTCGCTCACAATGTTAACATGCCAACATGATACAATTATTCTAGCTCAGTTCTATGAGAAATAGCGTGAAGCAATTTAAATCCATTTCACACCTCCTTCATACATTCATATTTTCTCGATCATTCGTAATATTACAGTGTTCAGTCCATTACTCAAGGGAATTAGTTTCATGGCAATTAAAGGTTCCACTTATGCCGCGTTACACCAACTGGAATACACGACTGTTTGGCAAGTTCATTATTACAGGAGGAAAAGTAAACAAATGAATAAGGAGGATTAAGATTATCAAGAGAATTGTGTATTATTATCAGATCTTGAAAATCAGCTAATTACACAGCGTTCAATATTCATAAGGAAAATGTCACTGCGTCATATGGTATTCTAATGCCTACATAATTTATTGATCCATCCAGCTTACAGAGTTCATTTTAGGGATGCTTTAGAACAAAAATCTTTGAGCAGTTACCATAGCCTCCAGTGTTTCAGATTCTCTGAGTCTGAGAAACATTTGTAATGCTCTTTTTTCTAGAAGATTATCAATTGTAGTAGTGCACATATTCAGACACAGAACTCCACAAGCAGTAGTGGGATTCAATGTTTTAGTAACCGGTTTCATTGAATTCAAATTGATGAGAAATTTGATACTACATTATCATGAATAGAGTTCATGTTTTTAGTAATAAACATTACATCCATGCTTTGTCGTAGATCAGTTGTATTATTATTGAACTACTTACAATAGCCGCCTGTGCATTCGTGTGATATGGGCGAAGGGGGATTTGACGGTGGTGAAGATGAAGTCCATTTCTTGCGCACGGTAAGTATTTGTCTACGCTTCAATTTACACAGTAAGCGAAATCTACCGTGTGAATTGCCCATTGAGGGTTATTGTTGATAAAAAAATGGGGAATCGGAATGATCAAATCCAACACTTGTTTCATGATTTTTTGTCCTGGCTTTGCTTTAACAGCTTAAATGTACCTTCCCGATGACTGTAACATTAACAAATGTCAGTGGCTAATATTATTGAAAAGCGTGTGGTAAACCGTGAGATGCTTTTCATCATTGTACTTCTGATTCTGGCATTTCACTCGGTCCGATGTACTCCATTAAGAAATCGATAATTTTCAACAAAAATCTCGATGAAAATTTCCTCCCTTGTAGTAAAAAATCCTACGACCCTGTGTATTTCGTCTCGCCGGTCGATGAAGGGACAGGTAACAAGGCTAGCTCCTTAATTAAAGACATCGATTAAAAGGGAAAATTAAATACGGATAAAAAATTCTTTTGTTATCTCTCTCAGTCGATCTTCTTCCAATTTTTCAATTACTTTGCAGGATGATGAGATTTTTTTGCAAAGCACAAGCTTGAACCAGAAAGAACCGGTCAAAGTCTCATTGGCAGCCGAGGGATTCGGTAACCGATTATGTTACGCCGAACTAATATCAAATGTACAGGTATGACAACTAATATATATATATTCAGTAAGTGAAGGCGGCAATCTGTCTGTGGTTCCGTGTTCTTAAAATATCTCCAGCACAGTGTGTTGCTTTGCTACTGACAGTCGTATGACCACGAAATAGCTGATAAAAAGTTATTACTGTATCGCTTCACCACTAACGTAGTACAGTACAACGCAATAACTAATCATGTATTATCACGTTAGGTTGCTCCAACAGATACACCAAGAACAGTATTCAAATTGGCGCAAGCGCTGTCTGTTCGGGCGCTACATGAGCTACTTGCAACACCAGAAGATGATGTAAGTTCTAGTATTTGTTAACATTTATCGCTATACTTGATGATGCAAAGAATAAAAAAATTACAAAGAAAATCAAATATGGATAATTTAGCCATCTAAACACCCCACTTTGAAAATTCAAATCATCACAATTGTTGAATCTGCAAAAGCAAAATTTAACGAATTTACAGTTGTAAATTTTATATATAGTTAGACTAGTGCTAGTGCAAATATAGCTTCGTTGATGTAGGCGCATAATTACTCACTCTTGATAAATAACAGAACTATAAAAGTCAACATTAAAAGTAAAAACTTCACATCAGTGTTGTGAAGTCAGTAAGTCAGTAAAATCAGTAAAGTTGTCATCACTCCAGGGCGCTGATGAATTCACTGACGAGCAAGCGTCGGAGGAATCTTCCAATAATCAGGAGAACGTAGAGGCAAGATGCCGAGTGTTATTTAAGCTTTTTCTAATTGCTGTGAATTTTGCAGTGAAACTATTTTGTGCTTGTTGACATTGCTGATTTTTAGAATATAGGTATTCTTAGTAATAGTCTTTCCAGAATTGATTTGACATTTCTAATGCTCTTTAGAGTAGTTAACAAGGTTGCGAAAGATAACCTAGTTAAGTTGGGAATGTAATTTCCTTTTCGCACTTATTTTATTGAGCGTGACCAATATGATAATAAATGCATGCTAACCTGACGTTAGGATTGAAGCTTACTGTGTATGTGTGTGCGCGTTATTTCTGTTTTGAATTTTTTATTCGCTTTCTAAACCGAGTTTTGTGATTTGTCAGGTGAAATCTGGCCACAGCCGGACCCTTTTATATGGAAACGCGGTCCAGTTGAAACATGCGCTTAGCGGCATGGTAAGAATGATGTATTTACCATAATATTTTAAGTCTAGAAATTACTTTAGATATATTGCGAGGTTTGGTTATGTTTGATTAACAAGATTACTATACTTATGAACATATCATTATGTCAGGATTATTTTATTATCACATCATTTTATGTCAGTATTTGTCATGCCTCTCGGCATCACGATCTTCGACGGACAAGCTTGCTTTCGACGTAGGATTAACCAATGAAGACACGGGTAATTGATAGTTGTACAACAATAAAATATAATCAATGAACAAAGTTTACAATATCCTGGATCTCTCAGGCGAATCTCGTTGGTGGACCGTCCATCCAGCGTCCAAGCAGAGATCCGAAGGCGAAAAAGTTCGGGTTGGAGATGATTTGATATTGGTCAGTGTTGCGACGGAACGATATTTGGTGAGTGCTCGTGAGCAGCTCGGATCTCTCACGAATCTTCTGCTTTTTTATTGTCCGCATTTCGCGGAGAGCAATCGAATAACTGTAAAAACTTATAAATAGAATTAAATTACTTTTAATTGTCAGTATCGTACTAATGAAGCAGCGATCACCCAAAATGTATTTATTGAATATGTTAAAAAAATTATACGATGTTTATACAGCATTTGTCGCTTGACACCAGCGGTGCCATCTGCGTACTGGCCTCCTTCCAGCAAACTCTCTGGACTGCTGGACCAATTTCTGCTCAAGCTGGGAAAGTCCAGGGCTACCTTAGAGGTGGGGATGTGTTACGACTCTTCCACGGACACATGGACGATTGTCTCACTGTTCCACCGACTTCTATGGACGATGGCCAGAGACGGTAACCTGAATTTGTTTTTCGTCCCTCTCGTTCAACAGGGATTATTTGCTTTAAAATATAGTGGTTGTCTGACATTGTACACTTGCAGCGCTGTTCAATACGAGTCCGGATCTGCTGGGGGCCACGCCAGGTCTTTGTGGAGACTTGAATCGGTACAAATTAAATGGAGTAGTGCTAACATAGCTTGGGGTCAACCATTTCGACTCCGACACATCACATCAGGTATTTGATTTACGAAAAAAAATCGAATTTTGCAAATTGCATAAGCAATTGTAGTTTCATATTGAGCAAATAATAGTACTGTACTGTATAATCAGAATGCGCATCAAAATGATGGTTTCCTTCTTAGGTCGATATTTGAGTGTCTCTTCGGACCATGCCTTGGTGCTTATCAGTACAGAAGAGTCTTCAATGAAATCTACAGCCTTTTGTGCCAGACAATCAAAAGTGATACACTTAAAATTTCAAATCTATGTTTTTCTCATACTTGAATATTGCTTGCTATTTGCTATGATATATCTAAAAGTATTCTTGCAATGTGATATGTAAAATAACTGTAACCGAGTTTCCTTCACCGGTTACATTGGCCATATTTTAGTGTGAGAAGTTATGTTATATTTTGTCTTTTGGTTGTCACCTTATATTACATTCCCGATTGCGAGGGAGGATGCTCTGTATCTAAAACTCTGTTATGGTAGGTTTCGTAAACTTGAATATTGGTTGAAGAAGATGTCCGTTGTATTCGAGAATTACTGGTCTCTTATTGCTGTATCATTTCATTCATTGTTTTCCCATCACATTTGTCATCCACTCACCAAGAAACCACTCACTTGGAGATAGTTGAAAAACAGTTTTATTCTTAAACCAATCTTTGTTTCAGGATCGTATTGAGCAATGGGGAGAAAACGAAGTTGAAGGAATGGGAATAGCTGAAATTAAGTATGGAGATTCCGTATGCTTCATACAACACTGCAAATCTGAACACTGGTTGACCTACCAGACCATTGACTCAAAAACTGTTAGGTTGGGACATCAGGAACGCAAGGTAGAGATTTTTCACATTATTCAACATCTGCACATAGTATAGTATATTTTAATTAACAAATAGTGATTAATCATTGAAATTTTATGTAAGGCTATCATTCACCATGAGGGACATATGGATGATGGTTTCACATTGTCCAGAGCTCAGGCTGGTGAAGCAAGATCAGCTACGATCATCAGAAGAAGTGGAAAAATTCTTTACACTTTTAACAGGTAACAAGCGGCTGAGTGAATAAAATAAAATAGATTTCATTCGTATAACTGAGCGAATTGTATAGCAAACCATGGAATAACTATTAATGCAAATATAAATCTAGCGGTTTAGATTCTCATATGAGCAAACAACAGGGGCGTAGACCAGCAATTCTGGACGTGGAAGAAATGATGCAATGCATTGACGATCTTCAGGCTTACTTTAGAGAAGTGGCAAGCAACCTCGAACATGAAGAGAAACAGCATAAAAGCCAGCAATTAAAGAATAGGTATGATTATTTTTTTTAAGAAAGATTCAGCTATCTAAATATTTCTATAATATTACAACTGAACACTTTGGCTTGTGTGTACAAGTGTAAAAATACTACCAAGTGGGCTTAAGTCGAAAAATTATCTGACAACACAACACTTATTATATCAAACAAATCATAATCTTCTGGTGAAGGTAAATATTTTCTTCACCTCTGACATATGAAACCCATATGAAATTCATTTTTAGGCAAGAGCTATTTCAAGAGGAAGGAATGATTGCACTTGTTTTACAAAGCATCGACAAGCTTGGTTCGATGGGTGATACTGCCGCAATGGCGACTGTTGGACAGGAACTGATAGAGAAGTAAATTTATCAGACTAAGTTCATCCTACTGTTAGATATTTTCTGATTAGCCCAAAAATAAACTGTTGAACATGTTTGCAGCTGGGAGTCAATCCTGAATTCATTATATGAGCTGCTTGCGTTGATGATCAGAGGGAATCGTGCGAATTGTGCGAGGTTTTCCAAACACTTGGATTGGCTGATTGGGCAGTTGGATGGTCAGCAAGCATCTATTGGTAATGCATAATGCAGTTTTTCAATATACTTAAATATATTATTTACTTTATCACAATATTGTACCTTTTATGTTTTTATTTGAACTGACAGTAGGAGGTGTATGTATTTTTTAAAGGCTTAGGAGTGAATTAATTAAATATTTTATCAAAATCCTCATCTTTTTCTAGGAATTCTTGAAGTACTATGTGCAGTTTTGGTTGGAAGTCCTGAAGCATTGAATATAGTAAAATCACAACACATCAGATCTATTATAAGCCTTCTTGAAAAGCATGGGCGAAATTCAAAGGTTGGTTAATTACATCATCATGCTATGATTAAATGACGTAATGTTGAATGCGTAATATTCTAATTCAATATCTGTTACTTTCTTTGTGTACTAAATAATTCATATAATATAATAATAATTTTATTTTGTGTTTCTTGTCAAATGTGGCACTCTGCAGACAGTAGAGATGTTTATGTTTGCATCAATGAGTAAAGCTTACCCGCATCTGATGTAGATGATAGTCTAATCACACTAACAATGTACTTTCAAAAACAGGTGTTGGAAGTTCTCAGTTCTTTGTGTGTTTGCAACAATGTAGCTGTTCGTGCCAATCAAAATTTAATTTGTGATAATCTCCTTACCACTCGAGATCTGTTGCTTCAAACTGCCCTGGTGGATCAAATAACAAGGTAATTTTTTCACATACTGAAGATAACTTGTGATATTGCAAGCCCATTTAAAAAAATGTTTAGATAGATACGTATATAGATTTCTATTACATTAACAGATTTTCTGATCTTTTATTTCAGCGTTCGCCCAAACTTGTACATGGGAGTTAGTGAAGGATGTGCTCAATACAAGAAATGGTATTATGAGTTGCTAATTGAGAAAATCGATGAATCACTAAACTCTGCTGAAAACTACATAAGAGCTGGTTGGGGAAGCACAATTGGCTTCTCTCCTTATCCTGGCGGTGGAGATAGCTTTGGTGGAAATGGGGTTGGCGATGATCTTCATTCGTACGGTTTTGATGGGATTCACCTGTGGTCAGGTAACGTCTGAAAGTACAGAAAAGTCTTCCACATGTGGATAATTACCAATTATTAGGATGTTCATAAAGAATTTGGTAAAATATTTTAAATGAAGACTGAGTTTTGAAAATTTGTTTCAACAGGGCACAGAGCTCGCACTGTCGGCTCCATAAACCAGCATATCCTCTGCACTGAGGATGTGGTTAGCTGCTGTCTGGATTTGAATGCTCCAAGTATATCATTTCGTATAAACGGGCAACCAGTGCAAGGAATGTTTGAAAATTTCAACTTGGATGGTTTATTATATCCGGTGGCCAGTTTCTCTCCTGGTATCAGGTATGTTGAATACCTTTACCAACTGTCAATTTTACAATTATGCCTGAGTGCGTATTAGGATTGTTGTTGGATAATATGATGTAACAATTATTGATATCTAATATCTTTCTGTTGTAACATTCTAAAAATATAGGGTCCGATTCCTTTTCGGGGGAGCGCATGGAGAATTTCGGTTTCTTCCACCTGTAGGATATGCATCCGCCTTTGAAGCTCTTCTTCCAGGTCGCCAACTCATGGTAGAATCGTGTAAAATTTATGGAGACCTTGCATGCGGTAGACTGCTGGGTCCTGGATCAACCGTAGAGCAAAATGTGTTTGTTCCTAATCCTGTAGATACGAGAAATGTAAGTTCTACTTTCTGTAATTTATTAAATAATATCAATTTTTTATTGGTTATATTTTTCTACTTTCTTCAACCTGAGTTAACATTCTCCTTGTTGTTTTTAGGTCATACTCCCTCACTATCTTCATACAGTTGTTCCAAAACTTGCTGAAAATATTCATGAACTTTGGGCGATGAATCGTATTCAGGGAGGATGGAGTTATGGCACCGTATGAATTCTAAACATTTTTTATAATATATGAAACGTAATTGAACTGTTCCTTTGAAATCTTATTGCCTCTGCAGGTTCGTGATGATGTTAGAAAGCAAAATCCCTGTCTCGTCGAGTTCCCTCTTCTCCCCGAACAGGAAAAAGGATTTAATTTGACGATGGCATATGAAACACTACGTACAGTTGTAGCTCTTGGCTATCATGTTGGAATTGCTGATGAAGATGCAGAGTATAAGCTTCGAAAACTGAAACTCCCAAGGCAGTAAGTGTTCCATAACATGAAAAGTGCAGACTAAACTTTACTGCCATACTGACATTTTTCAGCAGGGAGTTTACAGTTGTAAGTAACACAATTTTGACTTGTTTTTAAGCTACATGATGGCAAGTGGATACAAGCCATCACCTCTTGATCTATCACACGTCAAGTTAAGTCAACAGATGGAAAAACTAGTTGAACAACTTGCTAACAATGCTCACAATGTGTGGGCAAGGGAGAGGGTTAAACAGGGATGGACATATGGACTTAATTTGGTAAGATAAGATATGCAACCGAAGTTTACTATCAGTGGAAATACTACCTAAATTTTTGAGTTTGTTGATATCTGTGTTTCTTAACAGGATGTGAAAACCAAGCGTAATCCTCGATTGGTTCCATTTAATTTGTTGGACGATACTGCTAGACAGTCAAACAGGTTCAGTATTATAAACTGCTATTATCCATGTATTATTCCCTTATTATCTTCACTATCTTCTTAAATTGCTGGTTGATGGATGAAATTATTTACTAATATATGGAGGGATTATCTTCAACTAAACCTATTTTAATCGTTCGTTTTTGCCTCCAGGAACTCCATTCGTGAACTAGTCCGTACTCTTCTTGGATATGGATATGCAGTTGAACCTCCGGATGATCGTCTGCAGGATTCTCAACTAGGTATGCACTGATTCTATGATAAACTGAAGGTGGTATTTATTACTGATTTGGCATATAAAGCATAGCATAAACCTAATGTGTATCTGTATCTGCTATATACAGGCATGAATCTCCATTTCAAACATAGAGAATCGAGAATGTACAGATCTGAGAAAGGCTTTGCTGTTAAACAAGACAAGTGGTACTTTGAGTTTCAGGTAAATACTTGTTGCTTATTCCCATTCACTCGAATCAATAAATCATTTGCTGGAAATTGTTGCTGAATCTCTGCAGGTTGAAAGCAGTGGAAGTATTCGTATTGGCTGGGCAACACCAGATTGTTCTCCACTTGTCGATTTGGGATCAGATCACAGAGCTTATGCCTTGGATGGATCTTGTGTAAGTTTGCAGAAAATCAAAACTATATACGTGCAGTATAGGAGGCCGTCAGACAAGTATTGCAATAACATAATTCTAAATAATTTTTGCAGAGGCAAAAACTGCACAATGGAGCTGAGAGATTTGGTCAACAATGGGAGATTGGTGATGTAGTTGGCTGTTTGTTGGACTTCAATGAGCGGACAATAGGTATGGTTTATAGATTTTGAAACTAGTTATTTTATTTTAATAACAAGTCCTTACTTGTGAAGTGATTTTTATTGTGTCAGGTATTTTGGCATATGATTTCAAACAATAAATATAATATTCATAACTTGGAATCATGTAATTGCAGATTTACTTTAATTCAGCTACATAAGTTACATAAAGCTTATAACACATTTTTTTGGACAGCATTTACACTTAATGGGGAAATAATGATTGACAGTAGTGGACAAGAAATTGCCTTCAGTAAAATTCCACCAAACACTGCTCTGTTGCCAATTGTTAGTCTTGGAATCGGACAAAGTGGTACACTCAATCTTGGGAAGGTATTCATTTTTACATATGCTGTATATTAAGTATTAATATAACTGTGTTTAATGATTATATTAATTTATTTTCTAATTTAGGATGTGCACTCTCTGAAATATTTCTCTGTTACTGGTCTGCAAGAAGGTTATCAACCATTTTCCATGTATGTATTTTCTTAATCAGTTCATATACCAATTATAACTAATGAATCTACAGTAAATATCTTGACATTTTTTGCAGTCGCATGAAAGAACACATCCCACTTTGGTTCACCAAGCATTTGCCATCTTTTGTCCCCATAACAGAAGACAATCCAGATATTGAAGTAATGAGGCTCCCTGCAAGGTTATTATTGCTCGGTTTTACATAATTATAACTATACTTATTACTTGAACTGTATTTCTTCTCACTGTGAGATCAATATATGGTATATCAATAAAAAATGATATCCCTGAAATCTAATAAAACATATTCTGTTTCATAGTAACCACATCCCACCTAGATTCAGGATCACACATAAATGGTTAGGTGGACCTCATGCAAGAGAAAGACAAGTCCAGTATCTCTACACAAGACTCACAATGCCAGTGAAGATGTCGGACACATTTATAAAGCGGTAATTCCCACTTTGCTTTGTTGTTCTTGTGAGCATATAGGAAACTTTTCTTGATTACCTATTCAAGATGCTTTCATACTACAGAAGTTCAACATCAAATTTCAATAAACAATTAGGTTACTAACTAACTAACCAGAATGGATGCACCCTAGACCCTTGATGGCTTTTTTCACCTTAATCATCAGCTGATTTTGTTCATCATATCTGAACTATTTTTCTTGGAATGCAGTGGAATCTCATTGTAAGACGGTCAAATTAGGTACAGCAAAAACTAAAACTAAAACAATGCAACACAGGTTAAGCAGAAATAATTAGATCTACCTAAGATTCCACTGTATAGCAATTTGACTCTCTATTCTATCTTCTTTCTCTCTTAATTCTCTTCTTCTCTCACTCTTGCGGCTCAGTCCTGGGACAGCAATAAACATGTTTACTGATCAGGAATCTGAGTATGAAGGTAAGAATGTGTTATAGATAAGAGAATTTTGCATGTTCAAACGGTATAAGTAATGAATTAGTTATTTACCTAAAAGAGTTTTTTTTTTAAAATTATTTTTAAAATTTCACCACACAATTCTTTGTCTTCAACAGATATAGACAGTGACTTTGAAGTGTTGCGGAAAAGTGCAAGAGGTGGATTAAGCCCGCTACCTAATCATGAGTCGAAACATCATGATCGCCATGCATCAATAGCTACTCCTCGTAATGGTATTCATTTAGTGATTAACTAAATATATGTTAGCAGTTTATCATGTTGAATAGTACTGTTTGTAAAAATTAATAACTTTGTGCATTTTTTCATAGTCAGCAAAGGTTCAAAGTTTCCTTTTAGCAAGTCAAAATCACTAGCTACTCCTATTGGAACTTCTGGCATGTCCTCCAACTCAGCAAGACTAACTGAAGAAGTATTGCCGGATCAGTTCAGCGATGTTCTTTATAAAAATGATATAGACATGGTTGGTTTCTGTCATTTTAAATGAAATTTCAATAAGATCATGAAGATAGCTTAACTAAGAACAAGAACTAAGGACTGTTCTATTTTTACAGCTTCTGAAAAGTACACAGTATTCCTTTTCTGTGAGAATATTTCCCGCACAAGAATCGGCTAATGTTTTTGTTGGCTGGGTCACCTCAGACTTTCACACTTTTTCCACCAAATTCATGCTGGAACAGGTTCGTAAAGTGACGGTGACTCTCGGTGATGATCGGGGAAAGGTCAGTGACAGGTATGTGCAAGTTTGTATTCTGAAAGTTCTGTCTTTGAAACTTATAAACTTTGGTTTATATCAATTGATAAATGAAAT
Organism: Halocynthia roretzi; assembly: GCA_013436055.1. NCBI lineage: Eukaryota > Metazoa > Chordata > Ascidiacea > Stolidobranchia > Pyuridae > Halocynthia > Halocynthia roretzi. The sequence goes on from QRAM01000104.1 coordinate 169,710, forward strand.
TTTTTAGTGTCAAGAGATCAAACTGCTTTGTTGTATGGTGTGGAGACTTGCCTCAGCAGTTCAATTCCATTGGTGGTCCGCAGCCTGCACACTCTGGAATGAGTGGAACCTTAGTTACATGCACTGTAGACATCGCAACAGGACTTTTAACATTTTCAGCGAATGGCAAAGATCTTAACACTTACTACCAAGTAATTTTATTATATGATTTCTCATTTTCATATTTTAGCCAGAAAAAAATGGGATTTTTAAAATTTTTGAATGCAAAGGTTGAGCCAAGAGTACTTCTTTATCCAGCGGTCTTCGCCATGCCTACTTCAGCCAACGTATTTCAATATGAACTGGGTCGCTCAAAGGTAATGTTACGATTCTTTTTTCACTATAATTATTTTATTATTTTTGTACTCCATTTTATACTGCAATTCATATATATATATAAATATATAATGGTTTTTGCTTTTTGTTTTAATCATTTCGTATAGAACTGTATGCCAATATCTGCCGCTATGTTTGAATCTGAAAGGAAGAATGTGATTCCCCAGTGTTCGCCAAGACTGCAGGTAGTACTATATTCTTTTTCATTGGATATCTATAAAATTTCAGTATATCCTTGCGTTAGCCAGTAATTGGCTAGCTTAACCAGCTACTCCATGGATTCACAGATATTATGACTAATATACATATAATGCATAATGAATAATATACACCATGTATTATATGAGATGGTAATTAATAGTATTTTGATTTTGTTATTTACTTGTAGGTTCAATACATGACTAGTACTCACTGGGCTCGCCTTGAGGAGCATATCGTTAAGCCAATGTGCAGAAAGGAATTACATCGGAAAGGATGGACTGTTGCAGTAAAAAAAAATGATGAAACCAATGGCCAATGTAATTTTAATTGACCATTTTTTTTTTAGCTTCTGTTTGAATGTAAATTAATCAACTTGAACAATATTTAAATTTTCTCATTTAACAATATATTCATCGTGGATACTCTTCTGTTATTGAACGGTATTTGCTTACTAGGATCTTATTATCTAAGAATTGTAATGTCTGATTTCATTGTATATGCATTGTATATTTGCAGACAAATTCATTGCTGTTCACATACCAGAAGAAAACAGGAGCATTAATTTACTTGAGCTTTCAGAGAATGAAGATCTTCTTGATTTTCATGAGAAAACTTTGAAACTCTACTGTGCAATGAGTGCACTAGGCAATCACAGAGTTGCCCATGCTTTGTGCAGGTAATTCTACAGCCTATTGTCCATACATTTTATACCACCACTGTTTATTCATATTATTGAAATGTCTTTTTCAGTCACGTTGATCAACAGCAGCTAATGTACACCATCAAAAGTTCCAAACTTTCTGGCCCCCTAAGAATGGAATACCATAATCTGTTGATTGAGCTTCATCTCGCACCCCATGCCAATGCCCGGTATTATTTAAAATGAATAGTAATTGGTAATGCTATCTAGCGCACTGTCTTTTATCTTGTCTTCTCTTGGCAGAGATAGCACTAAAGGAGAATACATATTTCCTTTGAATGATTCTACTAAATCAGTCGGACTGTTTGCCGATCCAATAACAAAAGACCCTGGCTTGCCTGGTGTTGGCAGGAGCAGCACTCTGAGGCCGCGCATGAAATGGATGCCCACTTATTTTGTTTCTTCGTAAGTAGTTTGGGCTAAGTTAAATGAATCGAAATTCAATCTTATGCATGTAAATTTGTCGTATTAAATGTTTACATGTTGTGTTTCATTTTCAGACCGTTCTTGCTAGGCCAACCGGCGGAAGTTCCGGAATTTCGCTTGAATGACCTCCGCAGTCATGCTATAACGCAGCTTCTGGAAGTTGTGAACACTGGAAATATGAATTTCAAGGAGGCCAGTGGAGAGAAGCAAGAATATCTATTTGTGTAAGAAACTAAGGGATGTAGTATCTTAATAATGTTTACTCTTTTCTTATGTGGAGCAAACATGTGATTCCAAAATGATGGAGTTTTCAATAGGAAAAACTAAAATATTTAATAGCAGCATATTCTCATCCTTATTATCAAAATGAAGTGGGTTAATATATCTTTTCTTCATAATTATTTTTAGACCTCTGCTTAAGCTGACAGTAACCTTGCTGCAAATGGGAGTCTTCAATAACAGAGATATTGAACAGTTGTTAACAATGATCGATCCTATGTATCTTGGCTCATTGATCGAAGATAACGAAGGTATAGCTAACATCTTCACCCAGGTGTTTTATTTCAACAGGCGTTACTCCCTAAATAATTGTCCTTTTTGTTATTCTATTGTTCTTATTTGGTGTTTTTATTGTTTTACAACCCGATTTATTTCTACTATTATTCATCAGAACTCCAGAAGGCAGTTGGATGTGGTCTTCTTAGGCTAAACTTGGTAGAATCCGTCAAATTTAAAGTTTGCCAGATGCTGACACACTTCACTAACCTCGTTTTGAGAAGAAGAGTCGAAGCACTTGTGTCTTTTGCCACACTTATTGTTGGGAAAATGCAAATGGTCAGTTCTTTGGAACCGGAATTCATTTTCTCCTCATCAGTATTTATTACCCTATGTTGGTTTTTTTAGAATCAAAAAGAGAGATATCAAAGCGTAATGCAGGCCTTGAACATGTCTGCAGCTATGACTGCTAAAATGACAAAAGAATTTCGTTCTCCACCTGCAGATCAAGTGTCAATGCTTTTAAAGTAAGTGCAACTTCCTTGAAAGCCGTAGGGTATGTTGTGTGGATTGTATGAATGAGCAAAGCAACCTCTGATTTTGATTATGCTGTTGATGCTAATTAATAAGATTGAGCTTCAAAATACTCAAGCCACAAATTTTCTCCTAGTTTTAAAGATCAAGATTCAGAAAAGGATTGTCCTTTATCGAATGAAATTCGTGATATGCAATGGAACTTTCATATGGACCTTATCAGGCACTGTGGAGAAGCACTTGAAGAGGAAGGAGACACAGAATCTCAGGTAATCTTTGATCATCCAAAGTGTCCATATCCTCCGAATTAAAACATATCTTGTAAATCACTATTTTATTTTTAGCTTTCAATGAGAGAAAGACTGTCTGCTCTGCTTGGTCGTATTTCACGGAACAAAAAGGGAGCCTCTGAAACAGAGGCAGTGATGGAGGAGGAAAAAGACGGAATACAATCTTTTCAACAGCTTGTAACAAGGACTGTTGTTCAATGGGCAGAGAGCAGTCACATTCAAGATCACAATTTGATTCGTGAGATGTTTACACTTCTGTATAGACAATTTGATGGAGTCGGAGAGGTAAGCATTCTATTTCTGTAATATGATTATTTCAAGGATTGAATCAATGCCTATAAATTTATTCTTTAGCTTTACAAAGCACTACACAATGCCTACTGCATAAGTGATATATCAGAAGGCGACACCATGGACCTCCTGGAGTCTCTAACAAAAATAAGATCATTATTGTCAGTTAAACTTGGGAGAGAAGAAGAGAGTTTGATCATCAAGGGACTAAAGTTAGTGAAGAAACTAATAAATTATGATATAAATATTCATATTGACCCGTTCGATATCTAACTGATATTTCTTATTCACCTTATCTCAGTCAAATCATGAATAACAAAGTCTTCTATCAACATCCCAATCTGATGAGGCTTCTTTGCATGCATGAAACAGTCATGTCTGTCATGGTCAATGTTCTTGGTGAGAGTGATGAGGGAGAGAGTTCAGGTAAAGATAATTACATATTACATGACATTGATGAATGAAAAATGTGATTTATTGAAAGTTTCACATATTTCTAAATATTTTCAGGGCAGGAAATTATCTTTCCTAAGATGGTTGCAGCCTGCTGTCGTTTTCTCTGCTACTTTTGCAGAATCAGTCGACAAAACCAGGGTGCCATGTTTGATCACTTGGAATTTTTGCTTCAGCACAGTACTGTTGGTTTAGGTATGTTGTTGTCTTTACCCTTAAAGAAAACAATATATATTTCAATTTTCAAGTTTTTGAATTCTTACATTCTTACACTTATCTTTGATTTTCAGCTTCCCCCTCTATGCGAGGCTCGACACCACTTGATGTAGCAGGTGCTTCTGTTATGGATAACAATGAACTAGCACTCGCACTGCGTGAGCCTGAATTGGACAATGTAAGGCGGGATGATTCATGTCAAATTTTCATTGTCTGTGCTTCATTAATTTAAAATATATTTTTGCCTTAGCTCATCATCCATCTTGCTGAATGTGGACTTGAAAGTTGTCATCTACTTCTTTCCAAAGGATATCCTGACATTGGATGGAATCCTGTTGAGGGAGAGCGTTACTTGGACTTTTTGAAGAATGCAGTTTTTGTAAATGGTCAGTATACCTCACATAAAACCCAGGATTTGAAATTGAGACTGCCGAATAAGAAAAAATTTGATACGAGATTGTTAATGTGTATACTTGTTGTTTGAAATGACCTTTTTTGTTATTTTAAATAGTTGTACATCTTATTTTTGTATGAAAGGTGAGAGTGTGGAAGAAAATGCCAACCTTGTTGTCCGTCTGCTGATCAGAAGACCGGAGTGCCTTGGACCGAGTCTTAGAGGCGAAGGGGGACAGGGTTTGCTTGCTGCTATAACGGAAGCAATACAAATTTGCAAAGATCCAAGCAAAGATGGTCCTGACCATGGAACACATAGATACCAGTATGATAACAGACTTGTTTAGTTTAATATAAACCTCAAGTCTCATTTTTAAGTATTAATTTCATTGATGTATTTCAGATTTCATGATAATGATGATGAAGATGATGAGGAACAAATCCACATGGGATTCTCCATCCTTGCTTTCTACTCTGCTCTGATTGACCTTCTTGGTCGTTGTGCTCCAGAAAAATCTTTGATCTTACAGGTACTAAAGTTATCACAGTTTTATGTGCATTGGTAATACATCAACAGAAGGTTCAGCACCTAATGTCAACTTATGGCCAATTACTATTTTATTGAAAAATTAACAGAAAATATATCCCACAATAATTTTTTATGAATGAGTTCCAACTTTCTAGCATGCTTTTAGAAAGTTTGCAAACATCATTATTAAAACATTTACTTGAATTAATTAAAAATTATTGCTTTTGGTATGTCTAGGGGAAGAGTGAAGCTTTGCGAATCCGTAGTATTCTCCGCAGTCTTGTTCCTTTGGAGGATTTGATTGGTGTTATCAATATACCGTTTGTTTTACCGAGAATTGAAAAAGGTATTTCTTAGCATGGATATTTGAATGATTTAATATATAATAATTAGAGCTATGTTGAGGAACTTGAAAGGCAACCGGAGAGATGCACAGGCCATTTCCATTACCGAGTGAGAGTAGAAGGAGGCAAATCCCATCATTACTAAGTCAAATTTCAATATAATGATATGTGTATCACGTAATTTATCATTTAAGCCATCAAATCTACTCACTAATAATCCTGTTATCTAGATGGGATCGGCTCAGTGAGAGAGCCAGATCTTTCTGCTTGCTTCATCCCTGATCACAAGGCAGCGATGGTGCTATTCCTTGAACGAGTTTATGGCATCGAAGATTCTGATTTTTTCCTGCGGTTGATCGAAGTTGGTTTTCTGGCTGATATGAAAGCGGCTGCAAGTCTTGACACTGTGAGTGAACACATCATATGAATAAAAGCACATATTGGATAAAGTTCATCATTTTTGTGGATACAGTATGTGTAATCGCTGTGTTATTTTTCTTTTTTCAGCCTCTACTGATGTCAACAGATATTGCTCTGGCCCTGAACAGATATATGTGTCATAGTGTCCTACCTTTGATCACAAACAATGTTGCTTTTCTTGAAGGACGTGAGCATAGGGTGTCTTTGTTAGATTCTGTTCTAAACACAATCTACAGAATGTCCAAATGCAGTTCATTGACGAACGCTCAAAAGGAAGTCATCAGCAACTGCTTAGTTTCTGTTGCAAGGTAAGAGTATACTTTTTGAATGCTAAAAAGAGAAAGTGGTTGAATAACTTATAACTTAGTATCTTTCTGCTTCCATGTCTAGAATTTTTCAGTTAGATCATGATGTGTTGAATCTAATATCGTATTGAAATTTCTAATTATTGCAGTGTCCTGCGACCATCCTCACTTCATAATCTGCTTCGAAAACTTGCTTTCGATGTTCCTGCACTCAATGATCAGTGTTCAACTCCAATCAAGGTAATCAAACGAAAACCGTATTTGTGTAGTTAAAATAATGTAGATATAATTTGGTTTATTACCTAAATGCTATATGCCATTATTTATAGTGCATGAAGGTATCTGTTATGTTACTACTTGTTTTTTAATACGTGGTATGTCATAGCTCTTGACTCTTCATTACACTCGCTGCTGGAAGTATTATTATCTTGCACAAGGCGGAGACCAGCACGGATGCGCGACAGACGAAGAGAAGCATTTAACTCTGATGCTTTTTTGGGGGATCTTCGATGCTCTTGCTAAGCGGGTTTGCTTTCTTTAAAAATTGATTATTTTAAGTGTTTGGCATTTTTTCATTTTTTATATGATTATATAATACTAATTTATGCTAAATTTCCCAGTCATACAGTCCAGAGCTTTATGCGAAGACACTTCCATGCTTGTGCGCTATTGCAAATGCTCTCCCTCCGGATTATGCTCTGTCTTCAGTGATGGAAAAGCTACAGAAGCAACAGAATCTTGATAATGAAGGCAACTTCATCCCAATCCCTGTTGACACTATTGGGTATGATTAAATTGGCAGAGTGCCTTTTCTTCTCTCCTTGAATGCTCAACTCTACAAATGATAACATTTCAATCGAGTTCAAAGTTACATTTCCATTACATGATATACTTTTCAGAATTGAAATGCCAGAAAAGCTAGAACTTTTCGTCAATAAATTTGCGGAGCAGGAGCACGACACCTGGTCACTGGAAATGTTTGCCAAAGGTTGGGTATATGGATCGCCATATAACGAACAACTGAAACATCATCCTATGCTGAAACCGTACAGATTATTTAATGATAAGGTAAGTAGTTTATTGACTGTGTTATGTGTCATTCATGTTCTCGTGGCAAACCTTGTACTACATTTGGCTTTATATTTCCTGCAGCAGAAATAAACTAAGATAATGCATTTCAGCTTTCCTTTCACTATTGCTTCACCAAATATAGCTTATAACTATATAGCATTACCTAATACTATCATACTTCCACCTCATTATTATCTAAGTAAAACTGGAAGGAGAGAGATTCTAAAAGGAGTTAACTATTTGGATATTACTGCCACATATGCTATATTGGGGATTTTATTCCATTTTTAAGGAAAAAGATGTTTATCGTCCTAATATACGAGAAGGAATCAGAGCACTCATAGCATGGGAATGGAGTTTCGAACGGTCCAAGGAGGCCGCTGATGCATATAATACCGGTCCCAGGCTGAGACGGATATCGCAGAGTAGTATGGTAATGGCGCATTACATCTGCCTTTACGATAACTTACTAGTTAATTTCAGTTGATTCACAGAAGCCAATTTTTCAGAACTTAATTTTATAAAGAAAATATTTATGAATTTTGCAGAGTGCTTCTGCTGAATCCCCTCATGGATATTCACCACGTCCATACAATCTTAGCAACATAAATCTGAGTAGAGAAATGATCACCACGGCTGAACTTCTTGCAGAAAACTTTCATCTCATATGGGCGAAAAAGAAAAAGGCCGAGTTGGAAACAAAGGCAACAGGTTCACACATCAAATATATAATGAACATTTTCAATATATCTAAGATTTATAGCATGGCAAGAATTAGTCTTAATATTGTTTACAATAATGTAGTGACAACTTCTACCTTTGCAGGATCTGTACCTGCTTCCCAGCATCCGATGTTGGTGCCTTATGATACTCTGACAGCAAAGGAGAAGGAAAAGGATCGTAATAAAGCATATGATCTGATGAAGTTCTTACAGGTATGAAATTGATTAGCTTGTCTAATTGGATGAAAATAAAAAATAATAATCCTTCTTGGCTACAGGTGAACAACTACAACTTGGTCAAACATCAAGAGGAAGTCATTGAAGTGAAATCAAACATTGAAAAAAGATTTTCCTACACTCTGTTGTCGAGACTTCTCAATTACATGGATCATGTTAGTTTTATATGTATTACATAGCCGTAGTTTATCCGTCTAATTGAATATTCAGATTTAGTCTTCACTACAATCTTTGATGAATTCAATTGTGCATAACAGGCTGCAAATTATATTTCTGCATTGACTCGAGCAATCGATATGACAAAACAACGTCGAAGAGATTTGATACCAAATTCGCCGAGTTCTGCGAGCGTCAATCTTCCTCCTACGGATAAAATAAAATACTTTGCCAAGGTTTCTGTTTTCTTCTCTCCTCTTCTACCAGTAATGTGTTTACAATACTAATATAATATTAAGGAATATTAACTATTAATAATATAGATATATCCATTTGAATATTTGTATGGTGATGTATAGTATCTCGTTGATGAAAAAATAAATAAAGCTGTAACGGAAGCAACATTTGCTTTCAGATTATATTGCCATTCATGGAGTCTTACTTAAAAATACAACAACTCTATTTGGTTTCTGTCCCTGGCACACGATCAGACAGAATGTCTTCTGCATCAAACAAGGAGAAAGAAATGGTGGCAAGGTAGTAAATTAATATTAAATTTTGCAGAAGTCAAATATTGTACTGTGAATACTTTTTCTTGGTTTTTGGGTTTATATATATTAAGGAACATCTATGGGAGGTTCAGTACTGAATTTCTTGATAATTTTTTCAGTATTTTCTGCAAGATGGCGTCATTGCTGAGACAGAAAACAACACTGTTTGGTAAGATTCTGAAATATTGAGCAGCAAATAATAATTATTTTTATGTATACTCATTCTATTTTCTTGGATTGATATATTAATTATTGACTTTTAGGAAATGATGCCATTTCTGCGATTAACTGTTTGCATGTCCTGGCAATGAACATTGATGCGTCGTGAGTATTTCTGTTATAACGTTTTTAGCACATAACAAGCAATACTTTAGCAGTAACAGATAGAATAATCTGTCTTGAATATTTGATTGGTCATTTGATCCGTTCATATATTCAGTACCGTGATCAAATCATGCCCCGATCATATCAAGCAAGCTTTGATAGTGTTTTTCAACCATGCTGCAGAAGATTTGGACAGGACAGTAGAAACAATACGCAGGTATGATATCTTCGTCACTTATCAGATTAATTCCATTGGTATAAAATCATTATAAAAGGGCTTTCAATTTATATCTAAAATATCTCTTCTTTACTGATTCAGCGGAAAACTTAATCACTTAAAAACTTTGACAAAGAGTGCTCAGAGCATGAGTTATGTCACTACAGGTCTTCTTCCGGTCCTCACTACTCTATTCAAACACTTGGGCAAGAATCAGTTTGGCCAAGATTTGTTACGTATGTGAACGTATCCTTGTAAATGGATATTGTTTAGGGTCATTGCTTTTTTATAAATGCATGCATATATGTATATTTCCAGTTGATGAAATGCAAGTTTCTTGTTACAAGATATTGAATAATCTTTACACCCTCGGAACAGGCAGAAGCTCGCACATCGAACGGTATGACATGATGTATTCCACACTTTGTGAATGGTTTTCAATGCCTAATCACCTTTCAACATCCAACGCAACAATGCTACTTCTGCATATCATAAAATTCATTTTTTTTTTCATTTTTCCATTTTCTAAGACTGATTGAACAGGAATGCTCAGAAGTTGTCATAAGCATGGTGGATATGATATTCACAGAGTAAGTTTTACATACTCAACCAATTTATGCTTTCTTCACAGTTCTATTTTCTAGATACATAAATCATATTTTTCCTAATTTTCAAATGCAGGTTGTCTCCATTGACAGTTTGATATCTAGCTTTGTTTGTAATTTAACATTGGACTTGAAATATCACTTTCCAATTCATCCAATTGTCATATTCGTCATTAGCGGGTTTGATTCATGAAATCATATTACTAACATAGTTTCAACCACAAGTCATTTCACTAAGGTAGACAAAAGACATAAAATTTGGTCCAATCATTTGAAATAAAGATTGTGATTCTGATATCATTTATCAATCTTTTAGCTATTTTAATAATCTATCATTATGCCAACAGACGCGTATATTTATAATTTGTAAATGAGTTGGCAAATATGTCTTAAGAAATAATATTGAACCCAACTGTACTAAATCATGACTTTATATTTTGTACTCAATTTTTCAGGCACAGACCTTTAGCTGGTGAATGTCTTGCAGCATTTGCGAGCGCTTTTCCAGTTGCCTTCCTTGAACCCAGATTGAATAAGTTCAACTTATATTCCATCTATAACGTTCTGAGCATAAAAGATAGACAATGTAAGATTATTTGTCACAATTAAATAGAATTATTTACTTCTTATTTTCCAATTGGCACAAGATTTTAATTGTCTAATCCGAAAATAATTATGTTCACCATTACTGAATTCATTTTCTTTTACATATCTTTTATCTTCTCAGTGCTTGAACTTCCTCCAAGACTTGATCATCTAACACCAAGAATTCCAGACTTGATGACTTTACTGCAAGATATAGAAAGTTTGGCTGATTCAGGAGCAAAGTATGAAGATGCACCTGAAATGATTGACATCATATTACCAATGATATGCAGGTATTAAATTAGAAATTACCTTTTTACATTGAATTCATAAATTTGATCTTGATTCTCTATAATTCAATGATTGTATTCATTTTTTTTATAGTTATTTGCCAACCTGGGTGAACTATGGACCAGACAGTGTACCAGATCGTTCACACATAAACAACAAGCTAGAAGATGGTTTTTGTACCATTGTAAATGGAGATATCTTGAACAATGTTCTTTGCAATGTGCTGCGTCTCATCCATAACAATCTCGGCACGGAAGACGCTGATTGGATGCGAAGGATAGCAGGTTGAATTTATTAGAAGCTGTATAAAATAATGAATTCAAATTTTAATCAGATATGATTTATATGCTCATATAAAAATTTTGTGTTAGTATATGCGCAACCAATACTAACTGTCGCGGAGCCTAATGTCCTTCAGAGTCATTTTCTCCCAATTCTTGACAAAACCTTGAAGAAACTCCAAAGAACTCAAGCTTTAGAGGAACAGGTACACAAGGAAATTTATTTGTACTACTGAATAACTCCTAAGAGTGAACCCAAATACCATTGGATGTATTGTGAATCAATTTTATGTTGGTTTATTTCATTCAGATAAGGACAAAACTTATGTAAATCGGTGTAATGATTTCTTGCTACTCTGCTAGTCACTGCTGACATGCGGTTGCATATCTCATTTCATCTTTTCATAGCTTGTTCCATATATTTCCCCGAATTATAGAAAACAACAAATACTGAGATCTGCTGTTTTAGATTAAAAATATGTTGTTCAAACTATACTTTTATATATATCAGCTTCATAGGTTAAATATTAGGGTTTAATAACATTAAATTCTTGTGGATCCAGACAATTCACAATAACATTAATAATAAATTGCCTGACAACTTGACTTTTCATAGAACAGAATATGCGGAAAAAAAGTAAGAAAAATTCACAGTACATAAAAACAGTATCAAAAAGTTTTTATGATTCTTTCGTCTTGTTCTATCTATTTCACCTTTCCCTTTCTACTTGCATGTTCTTTCTCATCACTCTTGCCCTCCTGTCAATCACCTCACTATAGCTTGCTGCTCATCACGGACCTATGACAGAAACGTTGTCATGTGTAAGTTATTCATTGCATGTTGCAATCACAGTTTGTTGTTCTCATTTCTATGTACAACAGATGCAATATATGTATGTATATATTTTCTATGTAATATGACTACAATGTACTTGTAGCAGTAATTCAATTATTTGAATATCATTGCAAAGAAGAAAATCCGTATATACTGGTAGTACAATCCAAATACATGTATCATAGTCTACTGTATGAGGGGCAGTGGGTCCTGCTTGTATTGTTTACCTATTGATTGTTTGTCTTCATAAGTATCAAGCATGTGAACTCCACTAGTCACGGAACAACTCTTTATCTTTGCCATTATGAGAATGCATCACCCTGTATTTAAATAACTCATACAGATACGTAATATCTTCTCCGAAATTGACCACACTTATGACAATTATGATCCAATGATGAGCCTCGTCACCAAACATATTTCCCAAAGGGTCTAGTCAATTTCTGGGACTATAAAGCATATACATTAATATATCATTATTCCAAAATCTAATTCTGAATGAATATGGACTAAGATTTTAAAAGGAGATTGTGTGCATGCAATAGTAATTGCTGATGATAATTTACCAGTATTGAATGCAGGTTAAATCAGATCAAAAAGTTGGAGATGTTTCTGATCTTGAATTGATGATGCTTGAAGACTACGGGATCATTTCTCGTGACATTTATGCCTTCTATCCTCTGTTGATTCGATATATTGATCTCAGCAAGTAAGGCTAAAATATTACACTCCATTATTATTTATTTAGGTCACCAATAAAATATTAGTATCTTTAGTTCATTTATCTTCATTCAAAACTAGGTCTAAATGGGTAAGAGACAAGCTCACTAAGGCAGAAGAACTTTTCCACAAAGTTGCCAAAATATTCATTGCTTGGGCAAAATCCATGGTAAGCACATTATGAAAAAATGATGAAATTGTGTTTAAAATTTATATTTCTTTTGAATACATCTACATATCCCATACTGTTTTCACAGAACTTCCGTCGAGAGGAGCAAAACTTTGTTGTCCAAAATGAAATAGATAACATGGAAGTTCTTACCGCTGATAAGGAAGGACAAAACTCAAGTGATGTAAGAACAATTTCCGCAATCAATATTTAATATTTGAAACATTTCAACACAAATTCATCTTTGTATTTAATACTGTACGTAGGCAACAAGACGAAAAATGACTTCACGTCGCGGAGACAAATATTCTGTGGCAACCTCTCTGATTGTTGCTTGCTTGAAAAGGATGCTGCCGGTTGGATTGAATATGGGAAATCCGAGTGATTATAAATTAATTCAGGAGGCAAAGAACAAATTCTTGCATAGAGATACAGATGAAGATGTGAAGGAATTTTTGATTGAGAGTCTGGCTTCTGCAAAACATGATGTAAGTACTAATATATAAAGTCATCTCAAGCACTTTTAAGAACACATTTTTTTAGAAATGCAATGATTTTGAGTTTAAGAAATAGATGTAATCGTATATTTTGGTTGCATCAATTGTTTTGTAGATATAGGTCTTATGGCAAAATGGATATATACAGTATATACAGTCTGAAAAATCAATTTTAATCTCGACAGTTTTGTAACTATATTTTTTTCAAGGCGAAAGATACTGAAATGTCTTGGCAACTTGAAATATATTCCAATAGTCATCCATCAGATTCTGAAAAAGTTACCGATGTGAGTATAGCAGGAACCACGGAAAACGAATCACAGAAGGCCTTTGAACGAAGAGTTGCACGACTGATAGACATTGCAAGAGTGCAACATCATTTGTACATGGTTTGTCCTGCTCATGCATGTAGAACTCGAATATCTTTGGAAAAAAAGATAGTGATGATATCAAATTTTGAAATTTTTCAAGGTTGAGCATCCTCCTCGTTCCCGTCGTGCCGTATGGAAGAAACTGATGTCCAGGCAAAGAAAGAGGGCTGTGGTTTCTTGCTTCAGGATGGTTCCATTGTATAACTTAACAAGGTAAAATATTAATACCATTTATTAAATATTTTATCTACATTCGCTAACTTGTATGTTATTGAAGTTATATTGTCTTGTACATTCGTTCTGTCTTCTACAATCTCTGGAAAGAGTTGGAACTGCGTTCTTAATTCAATTTTTATCTTTGATTTAAATCAGGCATCGAGCAGCCAACTGTTATATTATTGCATATGTTAAGTCATGGTTGAATAATGAAGAACAGGAGCAGTGTTCTCTTATTGACATTGTCGCGGTATATATAATATGCATGTTACAACAAGTTAATCATGTTGAAATAGATGTTCTGCACAGTGTCTGTGTATTCTTTCTGTGTAAGGCGTGAATAGAGATGGAAACAATTTGCGAAATATAGCTCTCTCTACGAAGTCTTTTGTTCCTTCAATACTTACATCAACAATATATTTCTTCTGGCACAGTCACACACTGATTACCGATTATACACTTGTTTATGCTGAAGAATGGCTCAAAGAAGATATTCGTGATTTTGCAACACATTTCATAAAAAAATTAGTACAGGTATTTATGGTAACAACAATGGGCCATCCACATTTCATTCTTCAAAGCTGATTACGAAAAGCATTACAGATTCATCATCGAAATACTTCAACATCGCATTGCAGTAAAAGCAGTAATACTTAGTATAACTCAGTTTCATTGATGCAACACCACATACCATATATAATAAGATTATTTACTACTAATCATACAAAGGTCTTAATCGTCACATATTCTATTTGTAAATTGCTTATGATTGGAAATCTTTTCTGAGTAAATTGTTGTAAGATTGAGCTTGCTGTCTGTCAGCTAAATAATGCATGGTTTCCATACATAATTATACACCTTATTATTAGTATTACCTTTATGCATGACTATATTGCATGTGGCTGCATAAGTATCACAAACAGAAACATCTGATTTCTCGTTCTTGAAAAGATTGAAAATAGTAAGTGATTGTTTTCTGCATTCAGCCGTCAAAGGAAACTGAAGATGATGAAGATGAGCCTGTGAATAAAGCATGTGTTCCAGATCCGTTACAACAACTTATCTCGGTTTTCAGTATGTCTGCCATGACTGCACAGTGGTGAGTTATAATATGCTTTTTACTCAAGGTATGGTTACAACTGTATCAAAAACAAATTTGATGCATGTTAATTTTCAGTCCAATGGAGATAGATGACTTGTACATGTCGTATGCTAACCTAATGGCAAGAAGTTGTCATACTGGAGATGATGAGGATGATGAAGAGAGCACAGGTGAAGATGACACTGCAAAGTCTTTTGAAGTAAGTTAACCTTTGTTGGAGATTATACATCGAATTCAGTACCATTGTTTTCTGTGGAATTTTTTAGGAGAAAGAAAGAGAGAAACAACGATTACTGTATGAGCAAGAACGGCTAGCCAGCCGTGGTGCGGCCGAAATGGTCTTGTATATGGTTAGTGCAAGTGGCGGTGAAGTGTCTGATATGGTGATGGAGACATTGAAGCTTGGTATTGCCTTGCTGACTGGTGGAAATCAAATGGTCCAAAAGGTGATAATTTAATTGGATTTCATTTCGATTGATTATTATTATTTAAATATACATCTATAATATATCAGATTTGTTTGTGCAACAAAGAAAACAGAATTCTATCCTTGTATTTCATTTCACAACGGAAAAATCATTTAATTTTTTCAATTTTCACAGAAAATGTTGGAACATTTACAAGAGAAGAAAGATGTCAAATTTTTTACGAGTTTGTCCGGATTAATGTCACAGTGCAGGTAGAATTAGTGGGAATTACAAAATAACTTCTGTTATATAATATTCAATCTAATCATCACTGATATATTATATTTATGTAGCGAAGTTGATATTCAGTAACTTGTATCTTCAGTGTCTTGGATTTGGATGCTTATGAACGCTGCATCAAAGCTGAAAACCTTGGTTCAATGGCTGATGGTAGTGCAGGTAAGATATGTTAGTTATATGATAAACTATCTAGTTTCCATATTTAGAATTGAACTATATCAAGAATTATCATAACATAAACAATATTACATTCCCTCTGCAAGAAGTGATTGTTTCATTGTAATACTGACCATTGTTGTAATCATTGCTTTCTCCAGTATACCTTACGTCTGTCGTATATCCAAAATATGAAAGATGTAGGAAGAATGGTAATTCTTAATAATTTGCTTGCTGTATTCCTATATATTCACTTAACAGCTATGCATTAAAATAAAATTCACAATGTTGATGTTGCTATTGCCACTGCTTCTGGATAATTTCTTCATATGAAGCAAGCTAAACAGCTATATTGCACTTTTTGCTTCCACTACATTACACAAATATAAATTCTTAATGTAAAAGCTTTTAGTATCTTTGCCATACACAATCTCTAAGGGTACACTACCCAGTTATTAAGGTGCTGAATAAGCTTATGATTTTCAAGTTATTTCTGATTTTTGCATTTTTATTTGTTTCCCTATTAATTTTTATTTTTTTACATGTTTTTCACTACAGGAAGCGGAGGTATGAAATTTTTGGATTAACTATTATTTTCATGATAATATACATATTTACAGATCATGATTACCAATAACTGGATTATTGAAGAATTCTGAATAAATTTAAAAAAATTTCATTACTTGCAGGGCAAAAAACAATGCACGATGCCGATTTTACATGTGCACTATTTCGATTCCTCCAACTTCTCTGTGAAGGTCACAATGCCGGTAGGAAGCAGAAGTGTTCACTATTTTATCAGTACAGTATTTGATTGTGATCTACCTGTAAATTTTTTTCCAGATTTTCAGGATTATCTTCGCACCCAGGTTGGCAATAACACCACTGTCAACATCATCATTTCTACAGTCGATTACCTTCTAAGACTACAAGAATCGGTCAGCGATTTCTACTGGTATTATGCCAGCAAGGAGACAATTGATACTCATGTATGATTTCCTCAGTCAATCAATAATTGAACTGTTATCAAGTAGTATCCATATGTATCCATCAGTGAAGCAGTGTAATCTTCTACCTCTTCACAATATTCACAAACATTTGTTATAATATTTTCTTGCAGGGACAAGAAAACTTCTCTAAGGCCATATCAGTTGCGAAGCAAGTCTTCAATTCATTGACTGAGTATATCCAAGGTCCATGCCAGGGAAATCAACAAGCTGTAGCACACAGTCGACTGTGGGACGCAATCGTCGGATTCCTTCACGTTTTTGCCAACATGCAGATGAAGCT
The DNA here is from genome assembly GCA_013436055.1 of Halocynthia roretzi. Taxonomy (NCBI): domain Eukaryota; kingdom Metazoa; phylum Chordata; class Ascidiacea; order Stolidobranchia; family Pyuridae; genus Halocynthia; species Halocynthia roretzi. The sequence continues at coordinate 186,785 of QRAM01000104.1, forward strand.
CTCTCAGGATGCGGCAAATCAACTTGATCTGTTGGTTAAATTATTGGATTTACAGCAAGATATGATTGTCATGTTACTATCAATGCTGGAAGGTAGTTCAAATTTCCAGTTCTCTTTTCAATCCCATTTCAATTTCCTGATTTAAAATTGTATTTTCGTACTTCAGGAAACATTGTCAATGGCACCATCGGAAAGCAACTCGTTGACACTTTAATAGAATCCTCACAGGAGGTCGAACTGATCCTGAACTTTTTTAACATGTTTCTCCGCCTCAAGGATCTCACTTCTTCCGATTCCTTCAAGGAGTTTGATCCTGATAACAAGGGAAAGATTAGCAGAAGAGATTTTCAGAAGGCGATGGAGGCATCCAAATTATATTCTAGGTAAGGATGTGGATTAGTATTACACTCTGCTCGTTTGTATATGAATGATTATATCATTATTATTAATTAGTGTTGTTATATTGAACTAACTTTTCATCATAAAATATTTAGTGAAGAGATAGAGTTCATGCTGAAGTGTGCCGAATCATCTGAGAGCGACTTGCTCGATTACGTTGAGTTTACAGACCGATTCCATGAACCAGCCGCTGACATTGGCTTCAATGTTGCTGTTTTATTAACCAATCTGTCAGAACATATGCCACATGATCACAGGTATAGCTTGATTTGAGATTACCTATAAAACGTTGTATAACCAAGAGCCACCTTTTATTAACATTCAACAATCAACTTCTAATTCAATTTTTTTATTACCATTCAGACTCAAAAAGTTCTTGGTTATGGCTGAAGCTATGTTGGAATATTTCAAACCCAATCTGGGACGGATAGAAATAATTGGAGGTGCGAAGCGTATAGAGAGAGTTTATTTCGACATCATGGAATCGAGCTTGGAACAATGGCAAAAGCCGCAAGTGAGTCGCTATCTATTTATTAAATAAGTAAAATTTTCAAACATTTTCTAACCAACTTTTCTATCTGATTTTAGGTACAGGAATCAAAACGACAGTTTTTCTTTGACGTGATCAATGAAATAGGAGACAAAGGAAAGATGGAGGAATTCGTCAATTTCTGTGAAGATACTATATTTGAGGTGATTTGAGATAAATAGCATAATGAATGAAAATAAACACCTAGGAAAGTGATTGGTAAAACTGAACTGATATGTTGGAATTTTTTTAACCTAGATGCAACTGGCTGCTGGCATAAGCGAAGCCACATTTGGTAGCACAGATGGAGTAGCGGAAGAACCAGATGAGGAAGAGGATGAGACCATTGAAGGGTTTGTTGTATACTGAATCGATTTTAAGATGTTTGTTGGCGATGGACTTTTGAATTATCTTAAGATCAGATCTTAAGTCTTTGAAAATTTAAAAAGCTGATCTTAACATCCAATACCTCATTCCACTGTAGTGCTGATGTGGACAGTATTGTGTTTTTATTCTTGTGTATTCCCTGTTCCTAGTTCTTTATATATTTAAACATGTTCTAACATAAATGTGAACCATCATAGGACATAAAAAAGATATTTACCCACTAATGAAATACTTGGTTTTGTTTATTTACTGCCCATGTAAAAAAATTCTATTTGGAACCTGTTGGTAGGATAGAGAATCTAGTGAAACTGTATACTGTATCTCTAACGATAATACATTATAGCTTATGTGTCTCATATCTCTTTATTCAGACATTCTGCGACTCTAGGAAGCTACCTTTCAAATTTTACTCTGAAAAACTGCAAGAAAAATGTAAGTCTATTGAGGATTGTAAAACTGGATAAGGAGTCTATCAGGCTTTTATAATTTCACTATATTGTATGTTACACTCTTACATTTTACTCTTTCAGTGGAAAAAATACCGTACAATGTCTTGGATTGAAGTCTTCACCTCTCTGCTGTGGTTCCTTGTCGGCTTTAATTTTGTCTTCATCAAATCCATTTTCTCAACCTTCCTGTAAGTATGAATTGTTAAGATTATGAAATCAGTGACATGTCTACTTTGAAAGATAATACATCGAAAACTGCTGAATTTTTTTGATCAAATTATAGTATACTATGTTTACTCGGTTTACAGGAGCATATGTCTGCTGGGATACCGTACGATCTTCTCCGGAAAGATAATAGAACTTTTGAAGAAGACAACCTTCACAGAGATAATAAGTGGGATGCCGGATCCGACCCAAGAGGGAATTGAAAATGGGGATCCTGGCTCAAAAGTAATACGAGTTAAATTTTGCATAATATTAGTGTCTATATAATGTAAAATCTGAATTCCTACAGTCAGCAATGTCTCGTGAAGATTGTCTGAACGCAGATGACAAAGATGATGGTGATGATACTGATGTCATTTCCAATGTGTTTGGTCTTGATATGAGGTAAAAATTGATTCTACTTTTCAAAAACTATACCATTGTGCATAGATTTATAATAATATTGTTGCATTCAGCAAAGAGGAAGATTTGATAAAGCTGGTCGTCCCACACAAACCTGATGCTGGATTCGGTGATTTCTCCGTTGATGAAGCAGCGGATACCCTGAGTATTTGTAACTCGGAACACGGTGATAAAAGCCCGACCAACACTCCATCCATGATCAGAAGAAGACAACAGGCTTTATTGAGAAGCAAACAAAAAACCAATGTAATAATATAAAATATACCTAGTTAATTAAAATAAAATTAGGCAGGAAATCTTTGAGAACTGAATACAGAAATAACCAATAAATCCTACTTCTTATCATAGTTTTTTTTAACAAAGATAATTATAGTCATCAGTCCATCTTGACCAATACCGTTCCTTGCTTTTCAAGGGATCTGCACAAGGGGAATCATTTGCGAATGGAAATTATGCATCACAACATAGCAATAGCATTCAAGGAGAGCTTGAACAAGAACCTCAAGCTCAGTGGAATTACTGCATGAGGCCTATTGGACGTCCACAAAGGTATATTCTTCAGTGGTCAAAAATTTCATTTTGTGGAATATATTGTAATATGTTTAATCTAATGGATATTTGGACCATTTTTATGGTCTATTGCCTCGTGTCTAATGTGTTTGGGCAGCTGTCATCAATACGTCTTTAAATCTTATTTACCGAACTTGGACATTGAAAAAAGGTGTAAACTATACATAGAATGCAAAAAATTTAATAATTTAACGCTACCTAACTTTTTTCGCAATGTCATTTTATTGGCCTCAACTATCGTGCTATATTGGGGTTTTACACTGTACATATGTCAATACAGTCCTCTATATGTTAGTATCTTGAATCTCTCCAGGTACAAAAAAGAAGTAAAAGTGGATGAAGCATCCCCATACAAGGATAAATTCAATATGTTTAAAAGAGGTGTTCTGGTAAGTTACTTTCCTGCTCTCAATTCAAATTTTAACATTCGATGATCTTTAAATGGTTAACTCTCCCATTTTGCCTCATACAGGGAGTGGTTGCTAGAAATTTTTACAACTTCAAGATTCTAGCCCTCGTCATAACCTTCGGAATCAACTTCATTCTCCTATTCTTCCGTGTAAGGACTTGATAGATATGCATTGATACAGAATCATCTCCGGCAGTATTTAAGGAATGTTTACATTTTCAGTGGAAAGATTCTTCAGATGGAGAAGTGGATGATTCTTCAATTCCAGAAACAACTCCCATAGATGGTCATAAAGAAGAAGATTTTGATGACAATGGTATCTTATTTCTGGAAGAAGAATCGGGATATATGGAACCTGCACTTTCCACGCTGGCTTTGATTCATTCGTTGCTCAGCTTTGCGATGCTTGTGTCCTACTACATACTCAAGGTAGAATTCTATTTTTTTAAGATTTGCCATAGGGTACAAAAATTGTAATATGATTTTAAATCAATTTTGTCAGGTTCCGTTAGTTATATTCAAGAGAGAGAAAGAAGTTGCCAGGAAGCTGGAATTTGATGGCCTGTATATAACAGAAGAGCCAGGAGATGATGACCTTACTGGACAGTGGGACAGGCTAATTATATCTTGTCCATCATTCCCTTCAAATTACTGGGATAAATTTATTAAAAAGAAGGTGACTATCAAATACCATTTTCTTACAAATCAAACAACTATCTATGAGCTATTGTAAGAAATCCTATCATTATCATTACCGATCAGTCAGCAATAAAAATTGATATAATTTTCTCAGGTGATGGATAAGTACGGGTCGCAGTGTGGACAGGAAAAAGTCAGAACTTTGTTAGGCATTGATAAATCCAGCAGTAACTTTGCATTTGAAGAAGAAAAACCAAAGGAAAACTTCTTTGTTCAGTTGTAAGGATGAGCTATTAGATCAAACACATTATTTTCTTCTAGTGTGTTTCACATTGCTATCTCAACTCCTTTGTTTTAGAATGAAAAAATTAGACATCAGATACAATACATGGAAAGTCGGAGTGATGTTCATGGACAATTCTTTCTTGTACAATTTGTGGTATTTCTGCATGTCCCTACTTGGACATTACAATGCATTTTTCTTTGCTTCCCATCTACTTGATATTGCTATGGCTTTCAAATCTCTCAGGACGATTTTATCATCAGTTACACACAATGGAAAACAGGTGAATTTATTATTATTAAAGGTTTCTATGATAGTTATTTTCAACAGATAAAGGCAGTCAGATTATGGAACTACGGTTTCATGAAATCCCTAAAAAATTTAAAAATCTCCTGAAAACCTCTTTTTCGACAGTGCTTCCGACCTCCCTAGCATGCCCGATCCTTAATCTTCAAACTTCAGGAATTACATGAAATATCTGACCAAAATGAGTATTTCACGAAATCCCTAGGGATTTCATTCTACTGTAACATACATAACTTCTGAACCAAAAAAGATTTCCTATCATACTTATGAAAAATACTATACATAAGTCTTACTGTCTCGTTGGTTTATTTCAACAGCTTGTTCTCACAACTGGCCTTCTCACTGTCATTGTTTACCTTTACACCGTGATTGCCTTCAACTTCTTCAGAAAATTCTACAACAAGAGTGAAGGAGACGATCCTGATTGGAAGTGTCATAATATGTTCACGGTCAGTTATGTTATAAAAGAAAACATTAATCAACAAACTTTCAAACCTGAGACTAGTTTTCTGTTAATCAATGCCGTAAATGTTATTTCTTAATAGTGCTTCCAATTTCATCTTTACGCCGGTGTAAGAGCTGGAGGAGGAATCGGAGATGAGTTAGAAGATCCTTCAGGAGATGAATATGAATTGTGGAGGATTCTGTTTGATATATCCTTCTTCTTCTTTGTCATTGTCATTCTGCTTGCCATCATTCAAGGTATACTGCTATTTTTGAAGTATGATTGTTGGAAAAGTCCTTTTTCTGAGCACCATTTTCTTCTGTCAGGTTTGATCATTGATGCTTTTGGAGAGCTCCGTGATCAGCAGGAACAAGTCAAAGAGGATATGGAGACAAAATGTTTCATATGCACGATCGGGAATGATTATTTTGATCAAGTTCCTCATGGATTTGACACCCATACGATGCAAGAGCATAATCTGGCAAACTATATGTAAGTCTGACATCTAGTTTGTTACCATACTTCTGTGAGTTATCACAACAAAATCTCTAGGCTCTTCTGATATGGGGAGTTACCTTATCTTATTAATTTGGAAGGAACATAACTTTCAAAAATACCACTACTCTCATCAATTTTCTACTCATTCAGTGAGGCAGAGAGAGGTAGTTTTGTTTTTTCAGTTTCAAGTGTTATTCATCTAAGGTGAAACATTCATTATTAATAGTCTCCTCTCAAAAATCCAAAATTCTGATTTCATTTAATCTATATGCCAAGAATATAGAATATGTTTCCTCCCATCTGCTAATCCTAATAGAAATTTATGGTTATTCATATCGATAACTTATGGATTTAAATAAATTCAGATAACATTTTTTCCCAAGAAAGAAGCTCATGTTTCACAAGCAATGATTTCAAATACTTTTTTTTGATGGACCTATTTAGGTTCTTCCTCATGCATCTGATTAACAAGGACGAAACAGAATATACAGGACAGGAAACTTATGTGTGGCAGCAATATCAAGAGAGGTGTTGGGAATTCTTTCCCATTGGTGATTGTTTTAGAAAGCAGTATGAGAATGAATTGTCACAGTGATAATATCGAAACGGCAGATGAACTTCTAGCATTGAGAATACTCTGTATTGCTCGTTTTACTGACTTTTCTTGAAAAGCTATTTTGTATATATAAGTAAAAGTGAACATCGGCATTTGATGACCATGAATGAGCCTTAATATCAGCTTGGAAATAGACTGTCATTATCAAATTTGGAGATGAGAATGCACCTGTTGTCAATGCTGTTTGGTGTTAAGCTGTAATCCGGTCTGAAGATTTGCTGATATTGACAAATAGGTACAGTCAGTTGAGGATCATGCTACAGAATCACCAGTAGAAAAATGAAAATTACCAAATTGCATGAGAGCATTTGAGTTAAGTAATATTTCTGTTTTGATTGTTCATTTGTTGAAATGTATTGATTTCCAATTTTTCTTGAAGTTTTATTTATGTATATATTGTGGTGTTGCTTTATGTGTTTTAATTATTTATAATTTAACAAGTGCTTCTTAGTGAGTAATTTTGCATTGTTTTTACTACATTATCAGTGAAGAATTATCGAGGCAGTTACTACATTACCAGAGAAGACTCATCGTTACAGTTTCAGCTTAAATGGGAATATGGGAAAGTGGGAACCACAAACACTATATTAATATTATTACTTAATTGCTTAGTGTACACACTCTTCCGGAAGCTGATATCGTATATTGCTTCACAATCATCGTGTTGTACTTTCTCCTGGTAAACACCCGTTAATGAACAGGTAATTAAAATGAGCTAGCTTTAGAAGAGATCGCAATGAATATCCCTTGATTTTCTCTCACGCTGATTACTCAGGTAACAAATAACCAAACAAAAAATGTAAATGAGAATTTATTTGAATGATAATCAAGATTTATATTTACAGACGTGATTTGGTAAAATGAAGTAAAGTGACAGGATGGATGATCTTGTATCTAAGCTAAATTAACTTCTTAACTAAGACCGCAGGTTGTTATCAATCATCATCAGATATGTTGTTCTCTGGTGGTTTCCAGGGGCTACCTTGAAGTGGAGTGGATTTGCCTACAAGAGAGACACAATCAAATACTGAAGAACAAGGAGTGAGAGTGAGAATAAAATTGCTGTAAGGCGAATATTCTATATACAAAATTAAACAATAAGTATGAACAGTAAGTTATATTCCTACCACTCGATTTCACTTCATATTCTGTGGACATGGCCACATTCGTAATTTCTTTCGATCGACTCGGATCAACTTTAGCAATTGTGCCAGCTTGCTTTGAAGTCATGGTGCCTGGTTTTTCTGTACTTATTCTCACAGCAGACTGTGGTCTCTTCCCTATAGATATTTTTATGATCACACGATTTAACATTTAGCCAGTTAATTTTGAAGCAATATCTAGTACTTTAGATATTCAACAAACCTGCATCGGTCATTCTTAGTGATGATGAGTACATGTGCTCTGGTGACTGTTCTATGGTTAATAATTTAATATTGTTAATGATATTCATTAGTCAACTTAAACTACTGATAACCTATGACATGCAGTTCAATTTACCAGGAGTCTGTCCATGGAGCGAAGTAGAGCTGACATCTTGGGTGGGCGTTTTGAAAGTTCCGTCCATCGAACTGTACACTGGACTCGAAGAATTAACGTAATATGTTGATGCTGCAAGTGTTCCTCCAGTCAAGGTGTTACCGTGGAGTCCGGGTGAGCCAGACATTGTGCCTGTATTTCCTATTAATATAATATACAATGTAACTTATAGCCTGCCCGATCAAACGCAAAATCTTGCGTTGATTTTCTTGGGTGAATGGTAAGTTTAGCAGATAGAGTTCTTGTTGCCTGCTCATGTACCATAAAAACATATATGTATGCTAGTTCTCGTTGCTCTCAAGATTCTAAAATATATTATATATGGCTCTAAAGTTTCGACCAGCCCTGAAAAAATTTAAGCATGTATCATATTCACGCTAGTCAATCTCACCTGTATAAGTCAAATGGGACACACTCGAGCTCATCATGTTTCTCGACGTAGCAAGAGTTCCACCATGGATCGTGCCTGTACCGAGAACCCTGGGATCTAGAGATTGGGCCACAGAGGAAGTATCTTTATTGCGAGATGCAGAAGCACTGTAGGATGCTCTAGGTTCACCACTGGATTTAACTGGGCTACCATGACTTCTTGAACTGATCAGAATAGAACCCTGCCAAGACACCAGAAGGTAAGATTTTTTATACTTGTTACAGCATATAATTTATCACTGATAAAAAAATATGACAGATGTACCGAAGCTGAATTAGGCCTCCGCCTCTCTTTTGACTTTTTTTTATCCTTCGTAGAATTGTCAAGATAATTGTACCTGAAAAAAAACATCACTAAGATACCCTTAGAGGAATCATAATTGATGTATATTTCTATTGGTTTACCTCATTGTATCTGTAGGATTGGGATCAGACCCCTTCCAAGGGGGCGGTTCCCATATTGGGCCTGGTAGGGCAACATATTTTGGAGCAATCTGTGCTTTTTTTCTTCTCGATGCAGAAGACACATTGCTCCTTGTTGTAGACAACTGAGATTTCAATGAACGGGCTGAGTCTGGAACGATTTTTCCCTCTTGCTTTTCTGCCCTTTCTTCCTCCTAAACATAAAATATAACTTATTTTCGTATTTATTTTGCCTTGAAAAACTTGCATTTACTTTAGCTTTGACGTAATGAAGTCCGTACAACGTAGTAACATAATGTCTTTTCCAGACGGTTTCCTCGTACTGTGATGGCTGATGTGTAGGATACCAACCGAAGCGCAAGCATTTAGGCCTCCATAGGCAGTCTAATTCGGTAAGATATTTCCAATACCATGAAACCTTATGGATAGAAGAAATTGATTCAATTTGAAACAAAATATAATTCATAAATCATGATTACAAATTTGATTCGTCTAACCTGAGCACATCGGCACAAGCTTCTCGGATCCAGAAATGAAAATACATAAAGAGATAGAACACGAGGTAACCGTTTTGTGAAGTCATATTTCTCTTGTGGAAATTTTTGAGTGAGTTGCTCTGGAATAATATAAGAATTATAGCATTGTTCTTGTGACCGCTGTATGGAAAACACAAAGTAACCTGATTGAAAACATACCAAGTAAAGCAAACATATGTTTCTCTGACAGACATTTTATTACATCATTGACGGCTGCTCGCCTCTGCTTCTCTCCCCACTTTTCAAACTGTGCCATAAACGAGAAGATTAAACAAATTAGTGATACTCACTAAAATGAAAAAGATTACACTTGATAATGAGATGCATTATTTGCCAACATGTGACAATTGATACTGTTGTATCTAATTCAGAAATGCCCAAACTGTGTAATTTTTTATCTAAAAAAAAGCTTGCATTTTCATTAGTTACAGCTGAATCACAAAAGCAGAAGGGCCACGTGAAGAATTAATTTGGAGCTTTCGGTGAGTATCAATTGGGTAAATCGTACGTGTATCGAATAATACATTCAATGGTATGAAAATGGTATCCATTCAATTTCTATCTTGGAGTCGGCTAACACAGGAAATACCATTGACTAACAACTAAAAACTACAGTAATTAGTAAATTAGCAGTACCCATTTTTTTAAAAGTGCTCTTCTTTCTTCAAAAACCTTTGGAAAAAAAATATGAATTAGAGATCTAATTGACAGCTAATCACGAGCATTCATATAATAAAGAACTCCAATGTAACATTGAAAAAATATTATATCAATCACATCTAAATTAACTACTTGTAAATTCGCTTCAGAATTGTTCATAGGCGTCCAAGTGCTTTTCGCTAAATTCGTCGTCGCCTGCTTGGATTTTGTAGGAGCGGCAAACGCCATGGCTCGTGCGAGTTTTATATACTGAAAATACCCAGCACCCAGACAAATAAATATAATATCTATTCACTGTACTGCAATCCCTAAAAATATCATAAAATATAGAAATCGTTCAGCGTCATGTTGTCATCGGTTGCAGCATGTAAACAAACGTTGGAGATTTTGAATTATTTATCGCGAGGGTCAAAGTTTAAATATTTTACCTGAAATTTATTTGATATGCAATATTGACTAACAAAATGTATGTGGAGGTAAAATTTAATTCTTCGTAATATTTTTGTAATGAAATTTAATTTCACTTCCATTAATCTGAAACAAAATCCATTCACCTTATACATTTGCTTTGAATAAGTATCCGCTGCGAGTCTGGATATTCGATCAGTTTGCCATTGTTTTCGTAAATATTATATCACTTAAATAAAAATTAATGCATTAGCAATTTTTTAATTTTTTTAATTGATCACCTTGACGGCTCTTTTTCTTGTGATGGAAGAAGATGCGCAGTTTGGAATGAATTCTTTTCTATCAGCATTCTGATGTTGACAAGGATACGTATGAGTGATTTTACGCAAAGTATGTTTTGTTGAGGAAGAATGGGAACTGCACTTACTTATGTAAACTATATATATAAGTAACAATGTTAAAGCTTGAGGATATTCCCGATGATAAGTTGGTTAAATTGGTTCGTGAAGCCAAGAAAATCAAAGGAACTTATTTGAAAATAGTAATTCCGTCTCAGTCCTCGAATTTCTCCAAAAGTGATATAAATGCTCAGCCAAATACGCCAATACATGACGACGATGTAGTAGAACATGGTCAACCGTCCAATGCAAACGATCCAGAGGATTTACCAAGTGCACAGGTTGCTGCAACGCAATCGCTAACGGTTAAAGCGAGAAAAGAAATATCTAAAAAAACTTGCGTCAATTGCGGAAAAGTATTCGCTACTCGAAAACAATGTGGTTTACATTATTTCGTTGCGCATTCATCTAATGCGAGTGATGAAGTAACTGACTGCCTGAAGAAAAATATCTTTGAATGCAAAGAAATAAACTGTAACAAAGTGTTACACTGCCCTATATCCTATTTAGATCATGTCATGGCTCACCTAAACATTTTACAGTATGACTGCTCAGTCAAAGGATGCAGAGAATCATTTACGTGTCGAAAAAAACTTTACTGGCACAGGAAGCAGTGTCATCGTGATAAGGAATTTTCTTGTGAATACTGTGGCCAATATTTTTTGAATGAAAGTGTACTGAACAGACATCTTACTCATCACACAGGTACATGTCTGATTTTCCGGTAATTTCCGTGTATACGATACCGAAAAGACTGGGTGCAATAATTTTAACTGGCTATTTGTTCTTTCAGGTTCAAAGTTGTTTCATTGCCCTGCTTGTCCTAAGAGATTTGCGTCAGCCTTTGCTTTTAGGAGGCATTCAAGAATCCATAACACAAATGAAGAATGTAATGTAAGACTATTTGTATGAATATAGTTTGTTTATACAGATATGTTCATAGCATGCAACTTCTTATATTTTCCCTTTCTATTATCTTGTATATTATATTCTCCACCATTTATTGGAATCGTATACTTCATTCATAAGGAAAATCATCAGTGCGTGTGTGAAGTTTGTGGTGAAAGCTACAGCTCTCATCCCGCTTTGATAAGACACTTGAAAACACACCACGGACCAAAATCTCACCAGTGTGAGACATGTGGGAAAGCCTTTCACAGGAAATGTGTTTTGAATGCTCATAAAAGAGTTCATTCAGGTCTGTGTGTGTTCTTTGTTGCATTGCTACTAATATATCTCTTTTACAGGATGAAATATTTTAAAAGAAAATTGCTTTTACTTCCAGGTGAAAAACCATTTCATTGTGCCACATGTGGTTTGAAATTCTCTCAAAAGAGTTCACTGCAGCGACATGACAAAGTTCATTCAAAATTAAAATAAGCCTAATAAAATGACTTCTTTGACTTCAGAAATTTATAATTCAATAAAAATTGGTGTATGTTTAGTATATTCTACAAATTTTATAAAATCTGATGAAGACATTCCGGTAGTAGCTGAATTCTGCATTGGATGAGAGTAAACCATTTGTTCAGATGGAAGAGTTTTAATGTCTTGGTCCAAGACTACTTGCACCAACTTCTCAGTGTCTTTAAACAGGGAGAGAGGAGTCACACAACCTTGTTTGACCCCGAGTGTTTTCTCCAAGATAGCTTCATCAGCAAACCGTAATCCTTTACTGACTGTGAGCTTTTTTGCTAGCTGACTGAGGTTGACCTCTTTATTATGGCCCACTGTAACCAGCCACAGATCGCCTTTCTTTTTTCCTTTTAAGAATAAATTCTTACACACAATTCCTTTGCATTCTCCGAGATATGGCATCATAGCCTCGACAGTGAAAACCTGACGGAATAACGCAATATTTTGGAATAAATCTCTATCACAGTAGATTTACATAACAAGTTCACCTCTGGGTGCTCAATCGTGATCGACTTAATGCTCAGTTCTTCTAAAAGTTTCTCTAGCTCATTTCTGCTGCTAGACATCCTAGGATCTTTTTTTCAATAAAACAGCACACGAGTTATGCGATAAAAGTAGTTACTAAAAATCTTAGCTTCCTCGTGATGAGTTTTGAAAAATCACGGAAGAACAAAAATAGTTAGATAGTAGTAATTATCGGACTTTCTAGGATAGTGTGCTTGGTAAACATTAGGACTTCGAAGGCTTTTTATGTTTATCAGGACATGTGCTATGTTATTATAGTTGCCCGTTCTTTCTTGCATGAACTGGAACTGAACGCTACAACGGCAAGTATGTCAACCCTTTGGGGTCCTAGCGGAATCATGAAAGTACCAACCACATCCAAGTGTATCCCAGTTTAGACAATTGTATGAATAAGTGTAGAGGTGTACATTTCTACTAGGATACTTTTTATACATTAATAATATTAAAAAAATCTGTTTCACCCTAAGCTAGAAGTTTAAAAATAATATAACGCACTTCACAGCTTCGACCAATAGTACTACATTAAGAAAGGAAACGATTATCAGTTCTGTAGTTAATATTATACCTACTGTTTTCAAATACTCAAGATGAATATATATTCGGGGTGAATTCAATCAATTTTCATAGGTAAAGGTCATTCCATGTTAAAATTCACTTCGAGCTGACGTGTCGAAACATAACCTTTCGTTATAGCGAATTGGCCCTCCGGGGAATCATCAAGATATTGCGTCGTTGCGTCATATAGAAAGTGGGAGCTCTGAGGTAAGGAGTAGATTGGGCTGTTTGTTACGTGCTTACATCAGAAAATTTGTCGTGAATTTATTGGATACGCTACGGAAGTAAAACCTTATTATATCCGGAGCTTAATATTCATTAGCTAGATGATCTTATGCTTATATCCTGATACCGTTATTTGTTTTGAAAGGAAGTTCATCAGTGCTCCATTAAATACCTAATTCTCATGTATGTATCTTCTTTGGAGCTATTCACATTCCGAAACTAGTTGTACTGAGTTGAAATTTCAAATATATTTTTAATTCTGTAAGCTGAAAAATCATGAATGATAATTTTATTATATTTTGAATAGATGAGCAGTTAATGTATGCATATGTGCCCAAATCATTGGTAAAATCCATTACAACACATTAAATGGAATGGCAGGAACAGGCATCGATGGGTTAAGAAATTACTGATATCTTATTCATATTTTTGACTAGTCGCATTGCCTATAAATATTAGGAATAACCCACTACAAAGTGAAATGACTACGTATCAAGAATATATTCAACAAAACGAGGACAGAGATGGAGTCAGATGCAGCTGGAATGTATGGCCTTCTTCTCGCTTGGAGGCAACAAGGATAGTTGTTCCGGTGGCAACACTTTTTACCCCGCTGAAGGAACGTCCTGACTTGCCACCTATTCAGTACGAACCCATACTGTGTCATCGTCAAACTTGTCGAGCTGTTTTGAATCCGTTATGGTATGAGATGAAACGTTAGCTACTTTACCTAAAGACTTTTTGGCAAGCTTTTATTTATATGTTTAAAATTCCAGTCAAGTGGATTACCGCAGCAAGATATGGACCTGCAATTTCTGTTACCAAAGAAACCCGGTAATTTTTTATATAGATTTTGTGATGTTGTTTGAGTTTGGGTTTAACCATTTCAGTATAGCATTCAGTGATTAATATTCAAAAATACTATATTAATGTCTAGACAGATTTATTTTTACCACTAATATATGTATTTACTTCTTTAAATCCAGTTTCCTGCAAGCTACAGTGCCATCACTGAATCCCATCAACCAGCTGAACTCATACCGCAATTCACGACACTAGAATACCAGATACGCAGCCCGGCTCCCGTAGGCCCGGTGTTTCTGTTTGTCATTGACACCTGCATGGATGAAGAAGATCTTGAAGCTATGAAAGAGTCTCTTCAGATGTCTCTAAGCCTCTTGCCAAATAATGCTCTGATAGGCCTTATCACTTTTGGTAGAATGGTCCAGGTGCATGAACTGGGAACCGAGGGGATCTCAAAGAGCTATGTCTTTCGTGGTACTAAGGATTTGAATGCCAAGCAAATACAGGTTGATATTAGAGATATTTTATTTTTATAGGAACATTTTATTGGTAATTTACAAAGACTGCGATCTGGGAATTTGTGCACCTAGTATACTTATACTATACTTTTCATTTTTATGCTTGGTGTGATATAAAATAAGCACTGTGATTTATTTTACAGGAGATGCTTGGTCTAAATAAAATCCCAGGTGGAGGAGGAGCGCCAATAAATCCAAGTGCTCCTGGGCAGCAAGCTCCTAATGTAAATGCACCTCCTGTGAATAGGTAACATTTCATTTCAATCTTGTTAACTTGTAACTTCAAACAAAGCTGACTCAAAATTTATGTGTTTAAAGGTTTCTGCAACCCCTTCACAAATGTGACATGTTTGTAACCGATTTGCTTGGAGAACTACAGTGTGACCCTTGGCCTGTGTCCCAGGGAAAACGACCTTTGAGATCTGTCGGAACCGCCCTTTCGATTGCTGTCGGTTTACTTGAGGTCAGTGATTCAAGCTAGATTGCTAACCAGTAATGGAAGATTTACGTTCTTTCAACTCATTTTATTTAAATTCGAACTTTCGATTTTTAATGCAGTGCTCATTTCCCAAAGTTCCCTCAAGAATTATGCTGTTTCTCGGTGGTCCAGGAACACAGGGGCCTGGGATGATAGTGGATGATAGCCTTGAGAATACAATGAGATCTTGGTATGATGTTGAAAAGGATAATATTCCTTACATGAAGAAGTCTATCAAGGTTACCTTAATATTAAACTATATACTATCTATGCTTTAATTATTATTGCGAATTGGGCTCATCAACGAACCCTTTTGATCATCTATTCAATTAATACGGAACACATACATTACATCCGTTATTAATTGAAGGAATTAATAATAAAGAGATTTTTAATCTCCACCCTAAAAGGAAATGGTTATATCACTATGCGTGACACATTCAGAAATATTTTAAAATACAAATATTTGTTTTTTCCTGTTACATAATACCTTTTTGCTCTCATTACAGCATTATGAATCCCTCGCAACCAGAGCTGCTAACAATGGCCATATCATTGATATATATTCCTGTGCTTTGGATCAAACAGGTCTTCATGAAATGAAGGGATGCCCCAATTTCACTGGGTAGGTTATTCATAATAGATACATAATGCAATGCATGAAAAAATATGTGTAAAAGTAGTTTGAATTATGGTAATTTATTACTGGACATCTGTCTGGAGTTATATATTTGAATGATTCTTATTCTTCAGTGGAATCATGGTTATGGGAGACTCGTTCAATTCATCTCTGTTCAAGCAGACCTTTCAAAAAGTATTCTCCAAGGATGCGAAAGGGGAATTTAATATGGCTTTTGGAGCAACCCTTGAAATAAAGGTATGTTGTGCTTAGTATTAAGTAACAGAACGAGAACGCTTCCAGGCAGTACTGTACCTTGTATTTAAGTGCTAGATTTTGTGAAACAGTACTCACAGACAATAATCCCCCATTTTTAAAGTTTCCCATTATTGCATAATGCATGTTGTGTTGACGTTCATTCTTAAATAATGCATACCCATTACCTTCATTAAAACCCATGATCTTCATTTTGCAGACATCCAGAGAGGTTAAAATCAGTGGAATAATAGGACCTTGCGTCAGTCTGAGCGTTAAAAGCCCTTGGGTATCTGAAAACGAGATAGGAGTAGGGGGCACGAGCCAGTGGAGGCTTTGTGGATTGGATCCAACAACAACCTTAGCTGTCTACTTTGAAGTTGTTAACCAGGTTTCTGCATTTCAATTTTATTCAATTCTTAAGTTTACGCTGGGAAATATGATCAAGGTTTATTCTTGCCCTGCTTCGTTTGTCCTGTTTTCAAACTTGCAAAGTGGAAAAGGAAATATGCATAAACTTTTTCGATTGATCGGCCTTCTAACATATTTATGACTTAATTAAATCTGGTCCAGCCATTGTTTATTTACTTGATGGTTAAATCAAAGTCCAAAGTTCAAATAGTGCAGTGAAAAACAACACAAATGCTCAACTAAGTTTGTTTCCAGCACAACACACCTATTCCACAAGGTGGCAGAGGAACAGTACAATTTATCACAAATTACATCCATTCAAGCGGACAGCACAGAATTCGAGTGACAACTATTGCGAGAAGGTATACTTCTGAATGTTTCATTGCCGTAGTTAGTATATACTAGCACCACAATATTGTAAATCAGTAAGTATCGTAAATCAAGGTGATCTGATATTTTCTAGCTGGGCAGACCCTTCTACTGGCCAAGTCCATGTAGCCGCAAGAAGCTTCGATCAAGAGGCTTCTGCCGTTGTCATGGCAAGAATGGCAATTTACAGATCACAGGATGACGGTGGACCAGATGTTTTGAGATGGTTGGACAGAATGTTAATCAGACTTGTAAGTATTCAAATCTATTCCTCGAGCAAACTTGAGATGCGATATATATATTTTGTTCAATCCTCATTTCCCAACTATAAAATAGTTAATCAATGTCAATATACATTGGAAAGCCTCATAGTTTGAATTTCTTGGACTAGCATTTATTGTTTACGAAAAATTTCTTTTATATTTTCTCATATACGTTTGTATTCACGTTCTGATACAGTGTCAAAAATTTGGAGAATTCCAAAAAGACGCTCCTGACACATTCCGTTTCGCTGAAAATTTCTCACTCTATCCACAGGTTTGTTGAAAAATTACCTTTCCCATATTTTACATCACTGGTTAAATGATTTCTCTTGTCTCTGCGTTCAGTTCATGTTTCATCTTCGGAGATCAAGTTTTCTTCAAGTATTCGGTCACAGTCCCGACGAGACCGCATATCATCGGTATCAGATCAATCACCAAGATCTTACCAACTCTCTCATTATGATACAGCCTGTATTATACTCCTATTCATTCAATGGCCCGCCAGAGGTATTCGCTACAACTCTTTGGTGCAATAATTTCATAGTTGGTAAAATACATCCTTTATCTTTCAGCCTGTGCTTCTGGACAGCACTAGCATTCAACCGGACAAAATTCTTCTTCTGGACACTTTTTTCCAAGTTTTAATTTTCCATGGAGACGTTAGTACCGATTATTTAATGAACAGCATTTGTGTCTACAATGATTATATAGTCTTGTAATGTTATTGTACATTTGTAACAGACTATTGCACAATGGAAAAAGGCATCTTATCAGGATCAGCCACAATATGAAAATTTCAAACAACTGCTGCAAGCTCCAGTCGACGATGCTCAAGACATTCTTGCAACTCGCTTTCCAATTCCGAGGTATTTTTTAAGTTTAGATTCTAAAAATTTATTATACAAGTATCTCTGAAGTACTACCACAGCTGCTGGCATACTGAGTCCATCTAAACCATATAGTATATCATAGTTGGTGATATTGTTAAATCATGTTTGGTTGAAAGTTGATCAAGGGATCATAGGTTTTCAATTTTTTTATTATTATTTTCCAGGTATATTGAAACACAGCATGGTGGCAGTCAAGCCAGGTTTCTTCTCTCCAAAGTGAATCCATCCCAGACACATAATAATATGATGTGGGGTCAACAGGTACCCATTGATTGTATATTGATTGGTTATATTATTACCATTTGCAGAAACATGAAAATTAACATTCACTTCTTTCTGTAGGATGGTTCTGCACCCGTTCTGACTGATGATGTAAGTTTACAAGTTTTCATGGATCATCTGAAGAAACTTGCGGTATCCAGTGCTACATAACAGAATGAATCAAAATTAAGAAGCGTTGTAATATAATTTACATCTAAAATGTAACTGACTATATGGTTAAGTTAAAAGATATTATAAGTTTACAATAAATGTGCTTGGAATAGGAAGTACAGTATGAAGGGATGTAGTGTATTTTTTTGCTCAGTATAAAGTTACTCTTGGATCAACATGGTTGCCTGTTTATAAAACCGTCATATTATCACTGTTATATCGAAGGAGAAACAAATTAGAATTCCTATTATATTGAATAAAATGAAAGCATGGTAGTCTGAAACAGTGCAGTGCAAACTTATGGGTTTTTGGCAGTTGTAGTATTGATCATTACATCTAGCCCAGGTTGCAGTTATATTATGTCCAGAGAAATTGATAGTATGCGTACTCCCATGAATCAAAGCACAGCTTTTGTTAAGACCGAAAGCTGTATCAGCGTGATACATGAACATTTGATCTGCGAATTATTGGTAATTATACAACCACAATACGCTTAGGTGTACATCATTACAATTTGCCACAAATTCCAGTGTTTTTAACTTACACTGGAGCTCCATTCATGTAGAGTGGATAGGAAAGCGATTTTAGTCATTCTAAAATCTTAACTATAAAGGAGTCCGATGTAGCATTCATGATACGAAATATTTAAGAGTACAGATAAAGCAAATTAAATGCTAGAAAAAGGGGGCGTGTTCTGCTATAATTGCTCATAACATTTAACTACATTTTTATTAGACTAATTAATTTAATCCGTCTAAAATTAGTGGGCGTTCCATTCACAGGAGTTCTAAATTAGATGCAATACAGTATTTATGATGAAATCAGTGACCCGAAAAAATTGGTCAGCTGATCTTTGATAATCAATGTATATAACCCGACGCTGTTTTCGCTGTTTTGTTTAAATAAAAGCCGGCGTGGTATTAGAAGTCTTTCAATTTAATTGCTGATCAATCTGTATACCATTGTATTACTACATCATATCTATCTCAACGTCCCTAAGAGTTTATATAAACACCTTCTCATTAAAGGTGTGTGTTTTATCTTTCGAGCAGTCGCGTGTTTTGCGAGTAAAATATTTATTCGTTAAGCGCGTTAACAAGTAAATACTGTATTTGCATTTGAAAACACTGGCGAAAACGGTTCGGCATCGTAGGAGTCTATATAAAATGGGGTTGCAAAATATAATATCAAAAAATGCCAGCTCATGGTGAGACAGCACTAGGAGCAGATAATGGAGAATTATGTACCACAGTCCACAGCTTCGGCCACCAACAATCAACCTCATGTTTTCACGGATTCTTTTTCCATGCCAACATTCTCACATCAGTATGCCACACCAGTGTTTCTATCTTTTCCTCCTCCCTGTACCTTTGGACCCGCTGACTATTCGCAGCAACTAAGCAACAATAATCAGGATGCTGCCTCAAACGCTGTCGCTGCAGGTGGCAGCCAAATATTTGTCCATAGAATTAGTGAAATCAACTCAGCGTGTAATCAGCAGTCATGTGCTTCCCAATCGAACGATCGAGTCATACAAATGGCAGATTCCTTTGCCAGTCTAAACATGGATGACAGCCACGGCTCTGTGCCACGACCCGACTCGACCAGCAGTACCGGCACCTCCATCTTGGACTATCATATACCGCCGTCCTACTCTGTAGTCCTCCCATCAGCAACAATTTTGCATCATCTCGGAGCCAATATCCCTTCCCACGTTTATCAGCAGTTCAGCCCGGTAATTACTCAGAATGTTCCCCAATTTCATTCTGTTTATCCCTTGAATACTGTGGATCCAGGCAGTCATCCTGCAGTCACGACGAACATCCTTGCCACGCAACCGCTGAGTGCCGTGTCATCAGTGAATGATTCTCAGACCAAGAATCTTCCGAATTCTGCAGTCTTTTCTTCACATTTAATGGTATGTGTACAGAACAATTTCTTAGTTTCTCATCATTCGAGTTTTTGTATTCCGTTTTGTTTTCGATCTTCAGGAAGCTACATGGCCAGTTCATCCACCCCCAATGTCTGGCAACCCATCTCCCTTATTCTGGAGCCAGTATGTCCACAATCCAGACAAAAATCACAATATACCACTTTCCTCTCAGCCGTTTTTGCGTCGTCATTCAGTTTGTGAAGAATCTGCTGTAACTCCAACCAATGTCTGTCCGCCTTGCAATCTTACAGGAATAGGTATTTATTGAACTATTAATTTAGGAAATGGTTATTTGTTGCCATCGGTCCATTTATTGACGTCTATAATAGAAAATTTACCTGGAATAAGAACCCTGAAAGATGTTACCTACATGCAAGTTGAACTGACTTTGAAATATTTTCTTGTAATTTTAGTTTGATTCTAATAAAATAATTCTGTGTTTCTTCCCATCTTGGCTCATATTCTCACATTCCACATTGCAAGTTTTCAATGCAATCGCCCATTACCTTTCTGTTTCTATTTCTAACAGTTTCTGCCACTCCCGAATTCATTCACCCACGAAAACCTGATGTGCCGCAGTGGCTGATGTCCCCGCCAGTAGGTGAGCAAGACCCGAGTATCATAAGCTACGCTCCGATGATGTATAGAAACGTCAGAGGTATGCCTTCTGTTACCGGGATCGCTCTAGTGACTGGGATCAATGTGGAATCTCCACTATCGACTACTGAAGCTCCTAAAATGCCTTCTCCCATACTTATTTCCTCTCCCCTGCCATGTTATGATGGCACAGCGGAGATTCAGGCATCCAATAATATGCAGCCTAATGTTCCGTCAGCAGAGGCTGCTACTCAGTCCTGTGGTTTCGTGACTCCATGTTCTGTAGCCGAACAACAAGTAAGATCTGTTTCTTCTACAACTGTGTTTATGCACGACTCTTGTGTTTGTTCCACGAATGATTTTTCTGGTGTGCACAATTCACATATGTTTAGTTCCAACTGTACTAGATGTGAGAAACGGACAGATTCTCCCAGAAAATATAGGCTGATGTTCCCGGGAGAATTTTCGTTAAATAATTCAAGCATCCAGCAGTCAAAGGAGTATACCCGGCTGCTGTCACCCCTCGATTTTGACTCTGGCTACAGTTCGTCCAAGAGCGAATATTTCTTAGAAAAACTATGCAATATTGTTGAGGATGTTGACGTAACTCCCTCTTCACATAGTGAAATCCAAAAAACTGAATATACAAATGCATTGAAACTTTGTTCAGCCTCTGGGACAAAAGATATTTTGAGCAATGAGGGGTATTCTTACAGCTGCACCAACATGGTCTTAGTCCCACCAGCATCTTTTGAAGTGATAACTTCTGTTGGTGAAACAGTCTCCTTGAACAAGCCATCCGCAAATCAAGTGGTAGAGAGCAGTGTCCTCGGAGTAGTCGCAGAAACCAAAATCTGCCAAGAATCCTCGAAAGAAAGAAATAAAACGAAAAAGAAGAAAAAGAAGAAAAAGCCACCCAACAATGATACCAAATCAACTGTCATCGCAACACTAAAGGATAGCAAACCTGAAGAACATGACTTGCGGCTTGTGTATTCTCATTTGTTAGGTGCTGCCGTAAATCTGGCAACTGCCTCTGGGCTGATAGCCCAAAATAAAAAATCCAATGGTTTTCACAAAACTGGATGTGGTTCTGTGAAAAACTTATTGCCGTGTTGCACAGAATCATGTTTGTTTAAGGTAAAGGTTCACTCCATTTCATATCTTTTTTCACAACGTTCTAAAAATTCAGTCATTTTTCCTCACTGATTGACTCATTGGTGGTGATTTTCTGTTATATATTTTTCGTTCAATATTAAACAATCTTTTCTTATGTTCAACTAGGGACCATCTGGTCAACAGCATCTCAAACGTGTTGTTGAACTGCAGCAGTCACAGTGCTGGCAATTTGTGACGGGAGATAAAACACCAGTACGTTGAACAGACTACTTTCAGACAGCTATATTTTCATAATATCTCTGTTGATTTTCTAGGATGTGAAGCACCCTCTTCCAGATCTGTTCAATCGCTGGCCTAATATACCTCCACCCCCACCGCCGCCACCAGAGGTAACCGATTTTTATTAGATGTTAATAATCAACTTCATGTCGGATTTATATAGCTTCAATTGTAAGTAATGAAGATTTGTATTTTTGTATATAAGCATATCAATAACATTTAATAGGCTGAAGACAACAGCAATGAAGCCATGGCTCTCGCAACTACCCTCTTCCCAAGTGAAAGCAACGCATGTTCTTTGCACAATGGTTTAGATAAGCAGGTAACCTTTATGATATACCTATCATACCATTCAGATTAATGCCCAAAAGTTGCTGTCATTATTATTTTCAGCTTGCAAAATGGGCTTGAAATTTATTTCCCTTGCACACATTTTTTTTACATTCACCTAAATGGTTACTCTAATTACATATTCATAATGTACTACACATGTTCACTGGCATTGTCTCATGTCTATAGGAAGAAGATGTTCCTTTACAGCAAACATATCCGATCGGTGTGTTCTGGGATATTGAAAACTGTGCTGTTCCCACGGGCAAGTCAGCCCACAGCATTGTGAAGAGAGTTAGAGAGAGATTTTTTGCCGGCAAGTGATGTGTTTACTTGTGTAATTGTAAATTTTATATTTCCAACTTTTTTAACAAATTTAACTGCAGATTGCTGGAGCTTATGTTATGGCTTCAGAGAAATTCGCTGAGTTTTGTATTATATATCCATATAATAAATGTATATAATCCATGGTTTAGAGATAAATTAAAGGTTGATAAATTATATAACCTTTTCAGCATGGCACCATATGAATAACTTTTGTTAGGTGATTGCGTTGGTGGAATGCATTATACTGACGTTACCATGTCTAATTTTTAACTTAAAAAGGCATTTTCTAATAGGAAATATATACATATATATTGAAAATTGAGAATTCATATAGATTTTTTTGTTATTTGCACACAGGGCACAAAGAAGCTGAGTTTATGTGTGTATGCGACATCAACAAGGAAAGTAAACAGATTGTTCAAGATTTAAACAATGCACAAGTGAGTGCATTTGCCTCCTGTCTACTCATTCTATTGACAGAGCTGTGAAAACAGAATTTACTTAATTTCGTCTATCTTACCTAACCCAGGTCAACGTTGTTCACATTTCTGCAACAGCAAAAAATGCTGCAGATGACAAATTGAGACAAAGCATTCGCAGATTTGCTCATAATCACCCGGCACCTGCTACTTTGGTTTTGATAACAGGTATTAATGCTTGATATGTTGTGTCTTCACTTCTACGAACTGTAGCCTTATCTACTTTAAATATTGAAGCAAACTTCAAATTCAATATTGTGATTCGTTTGTAGTGGTGGAACCTATTCAAGATAATTATATAGTTAATGACATACATGGTTTTACAAGTTCGTGTCTAAAATCAAGTTTGCTTTGTTTTAATTTCTTGAATATTTAATTGAACATAACGTAACAGGTGATAGTAATTTCACTTCTGAAGTCAGTGACCTGCGACACCGACATAAATACTTTGTTGTTCTTATACATCCAACAAATTCAAGTCAAGCTCTTATACAGGTATGTTTATATCATATTATATTATTTGTAATATTATTCTATATTATTTTAAAGTAAATTCTCATTTTAGTGATATTTATCAATGTACAAATTTAGTGATGCCATTTAACTGACCTGTAGAAAATTATTATTTCTTAATATTATATTTTTGTAATATTATTCGATTTTGTAGGCTGCAACCACTGTGATTTGCTATGAACAGCTTGTTGCTGATCTTCCTGTCATCAATTATTCTCCAAAGGTAAGTTATTTGATCACCACGCAATTGAATCCATTTTTATCAGGTAAATAGTTCAATTGTGTTATAGCATACAAATACATCGCATAGCATAGCATACACTACATTGCTGAGTGGTGTTTCATAACGCCGTATTCAATTTTGCCTGTGTGTTGCTCATATTTAGATTTGTTTTCTGAATTACAGGACTCGAAAGAATTTCAACAGCTTCTCGTGGCCAATTTACCTCGAGACGGCGATCCCAATACTATTCGGAACAGACTGCTTCGGCTATCGGAGAACTGCGGTGGCAAGGTAGTGAAGGTTTTGCCAGGAACTGCAGTGTTACGATTCGCAAGCATGGAAGCCGCCAGCAGGTTGCCAATTATTGAGATGTATAAACAATTATGCCTGGTATTATAAGCTAGAAATTTATACTAGAATCATTAATATTAATCAAGACTGGTATTAGAAAACTTGTTAGCTGTTTGATGAGTTTGCTATTGTTGCATTAATTTTAGTGATAGAAAAGTGTTTTAGATGGTAAACTACCACAAGTAGTTGTTTATTGAAAGTATTTTCTTTACTTTATTCCAGGGCGATAAAACGATTGGATGGAGAGAACATACTGGGGAATTCTATAAGTGTATGTGTCTTGCATCAGAGTCCACGCAAAGGGAATTCAAATAGTAACGTGCATATTAACAGAAATATGTCAAATAATAATTCCATGCAAACTCACCAGGATCAAAAGGAGCCATTTGCTTATCGAGAGGTATTCAAACATACAGTATATTTTTATCCTCTGTAGATTTGAGTGCAGATTGAAATTGCCTTTGTCAATATTCTCCCTTAGCCCTCAAATGCGGGGTACAGAAACCAGCCAGATGGTTCCCATAGTTATAACGTCCGACCAATGATAAATTTGACTCCCGGTCACTGCGATCCTCCTGGATCCATTAGATCTTTCTGCCAACCTCCACAGCAAATCACTCCGGCCGAACCAGCGACTACATTCAGCTTTTATTCATCGACTGTTTCGCATCCGGTATCCATGCAGTGTAACCATCCCTCGCAAATCATCACCCATCACGACTATAATTCTATGCCGCCTCCACCTCAGCCTCAGCTGTTTCAACCTGTTGCTCAACAGTTTAGCAAAGGTAAAATTTTCATTTGCAGTGTTCATATTCTTCAATTTATTACTCTGTATCAAAACTGGAGAAAGAAGCAAGTTCGGAGGACTATACAAGAGCCGTGATTCTACATCTGTTGAACAAAAAAGGCTGAGATCCAATGTACCAGAGTAGCTAGCTTTTGATTGAGAAAGAGTTTTCAAATACAAACTTAATGTTTCTGCAATGAGATATAAAAATACATAATTTTAATACCTTAAAAATTCTGAGAGAGTTTATACATTACCGTTTGTATTCCTCAACTACTCTTCTATCAACTGATGTTATTTTGCAGAAGACATGCAGCAGTATGGTGTGAAACTGACGATAAGCAATATAGATGCTCAACTTGGAATTGGTTCTATTCAAGATACACTATGTAAAATCATTGTTCAACATTGTCAGGTGCTGATTTCTAGCATTTTGATTTTCATTACCTAAAAATGTCCATGTTAAAATTCTGTAAATATTCATTCGCACCACAAGATTTTAGATATGCGAGTTCGTCCACATAACAGATTCACGGTGGTGTGTGACGTCACTGTACCCCATGTGACTGATGCTTCCCGAGTCCTCCAACATTTACAACGTCAAAAAATTGGAACGAAGAGGGTCCTCGTCACATTAACTCAGCAAGGAGGAGATGATGTGACAGCAGAAGATTATTCGTCATTAAAGTTAGCATTCTTTTTTAATGCCTTATTTTTAGAAATTTCTCCAATCGTGATAGTTTATAAGTTGTTATATATATTTCCATCTACCACATTTACATCATTGTGTTTTCCTTCATCCAGAAGAGACTGCTTTTCAATTCTCAAGGACTGCGGACAGTGGGGAATGCAGTTGTTCAAATTTCTTACACTATACGAGAAAAGGTAGCATACTTTCTATTACGTGGAATCACTAGAGAAGTATAGAACATTAAGCTTATAAACAATAGCACAATGTAGCAGAAACTCGCTACAAGTACAATCGTAATCCTCCTGAAAGATGTGATCTCCCCAAATAAACTCAACACAGCGAAAATGAGAACATACGGGCATTGTTACGCAACGGGATTATGGTAATGATGAAGATGTCTTTCGCAGGTATCATCGTATAGCCAAATTAGACGACATCCGCTCCATTAGCGACGTCATTTTCGTGCATGATGGGCCGACAGGAACTGTCATCTCAATAAATCCGAAAATCAGAGACGAGTATGCTATAAGCTTAGAAATGTGCCCCAAAAATTTCTATGTTGTGACATATACCTCTTTACAGGCACATGCTGGAACAACATATTGCTTCTCTGCCACGTAGCGGCCGCAGTTCTCCCGATCTTAACCATGATTTTCTGTTGCCCGTGTGCAAACTGCATTATCCTGCTGATGGTGCAAGGTAAGCAATTGGAAAAACTATAAACAATACAATTTCTATATCTTGTTGTGTATGAGTGTGGTATAGTGAGCACTATGCAGTTGAATTAAGGTTTACTGGTTTAATGCTGTCAGTACCACTGCAGACTACCTTACCAGGGGGTTATGATGACTCAAATCTTCTGTAAATGTATATCGAAAAATATCTGGTCTTGAATAATATATTTTCAATTCCAGACCTCCCTCTGGCGAGGGAGGACTTTTGAAAATAGAGATTGGACTTCGTGAGTTTTCTGCCAAACTACATGCGCTGCTGCACACACATAATGGAATTCTACAACTTGATGGGTTAGTTTAGATATTTTCATTTTTTCATATCCTCTGAGGATATCTTCTACCATACGTACTCGAATTGACCATCTTGATGTAACCTTGTAACTATTACATTTTGTATGGTTGTATATTAATTACTCAAGTACGGGGAATTTTATATATTTCCTCGATTGAATATATTACTTCACCGTTAGCTTCGAGTACTGCTACCGTGCAGAGTATGGAAACTTTCCTCTCCCTCAGAACATTCACGAAGGGGGAGTTTTCGTCGAGCATCAGTCTTCTTACGTTCCTGGCGTGCAAATCATCACTTCGCAACCTCACTGCCTCGGTGTAAAAGCGATAGTGTGGGCGCAGCCACAAAGTGATGCAGGTTTGTAATAGATATAGTCTTCACAGCATGGTTTCATATCTTTAACATTACATTACCATCATAGCTTATGTTAGTTTATCGAACTAATCAAAAAAATATTATGCTTAGCTTTCAAGACAAATTTAGAAAAGTATCTTTCCTATTGTCAACATTGTCGATACTTTCTGGGAATATTTTTAAGGTTCCGACACCGCGAGTGACACTTCAGGTGCTACACGATGGAAGAGCCCAAATTTGATTCAGTTTAGCAGAGAAGTTGTTGAGCTGTTGAAGGTGCTTTCTTTATATAAGTGTAACGAAAAATACCAATGTAAAAATTCTTCTCAGCATTGATTGATAATATTAAGTGATGAAAAATAACAAGATATCTCCTCATTCGTCAGTATGCAAATTATACAAACAATACAATATCATTTAATAAGGATAATTGTTTGGTCATTTTCAGTCTGGAGTGGAATTTTTTTTCGGCATTTAAAAATATACAAGTTACTTTTAATGACTGTTAATGAACAGATGCTGTATCATTCTCTCGATTTATTTGTGTTTCATAGGAACGACCGTACTGTTGTTTACCGTACAATGATTTTTCGTCTGCCTATCACCGTCACTTCGGACATGCTTGCCGTGTTGCGGAATACGGTTTCACAAGGCTGTCTAATCTCCTTTCAGCCATACCACATGTTTTGCAGGTAAGGCCTTTACTTATCATCTGCATTTTTATATAACATATCCATTATAACTTATTGCATATCTAGATTTATTAATAATAACTACCTGTAAGGTAATCATTCTGTTGTCTCATCAGGTTATGGGCAGCTTATCAAATCGTATTTTGACCTTGACACATCGTGCCCAAGTCAAACGGTTCACTCAAGAAGTCGTCAAGATTTTGAAAAGTACTCCGGACAGAGCGATATTGGTAGCCCAGATGCCTGAGCTCTATAACAGGTCTGTACACTATTTTCACATCAGATACATTTATATTCATATGAGGGTTCCTCAAACTTAGACAAGTTTGAAGGAACTGTAAGTCCTTAATTTAAAACCAAGTTTCAGTCCTAATATTACCAAGTTGCTAGAAAAAATTGTCTTATTGTACCTATGTCCTATTATATATATTACCAATATATAATAATTTTTTGTTTGTCATAAAAAAAAGTATTTTGTCTGGGATAGAGGCTTGATAATAACTACTTTGTAATAGAATAATACCTTGAAATCTATACTGTTAAGCAATACAGCAATATACATCATATACAACTTCTTTAGCGACAAAAAACGGGACCACCACAAGTATTATCAGACGCCTGTAGGCTCCCCATTTGACACGTTTGAAATCTAATCACACTTTTGATTGTCCCATGGGCTCAAATGGGTTGAACACAATGAATATTACATTCTATAGTTGGTGAAACTATATAAAATGTTTACCAATATGCAGGAGCTTCAATAGGGTATGGAGACTACGTGATTACGGTGTCAGCGTTCTGTCAGATTTATTAGACGACATTCCTGAGGGACACATCTGTACCAACGGAGAAGGTGACAACATCGTCCTTTCTTTGCCGGTTCGAGGTTGGTCAAATCTTTGTAGCGCTACATATAGTATATCCGTCTAAATACTAATACCAGATTTCAAAGTTGTGTATTTATTTATTTATTTTACGACAGAAAGGACAGCGGATGAGAAAGAACGGACCAGTCAGTTCGCCCGTGAGGTCATCAAGATACTGAGATCTCGTCCACACTACCGAATGCCGTTCACTGACTTTGTCCCAACCTATCATAGACAGTTTGGTCGCCAGTGCAAGCTAGCCAATTATGGATTTTCGAAGCTGATCGATCTTTTTGAAGCTCTACCCCACATAGTTCAGGTTTCCATACTATCTTATATATCTCTATGCAAAGTGCAGTTAATTTATATGCTATGATTTTTCTTAATAGTCAGGATATTTGGCATGAGTATGCTTACCAGTAAAACTAAGCGAGGTGTGATGATATCTGATAGCTATTCTGTATTTTAGATCTTTGAAAAGGGTACAGAAAAGTTTTTAACCCTGACAGAAATGGAACAGAGAAAAGTATTGAGTATGCAGATCATAAGCTTACTGCGAGCACAGCGCAAGCTCCCACATTCCCACCAACTTTGACGAAAGAACCATCAAAAAGCACTGTGGACGTACCTACTCTACCTATCGCTTGCTTGCATGTGTTATTTCAGCAAAAATACAATTTTCCATTGTTGCCTAGAGAATTTGCAGCCAACGATATTGAAGAACTGATGCACAAATTACCACATGCTGTACAGGTGAAAATCTGAGTGTCTTTCTAATCAAATCACTTTGTTCTGTACAATTGTTTGGTTGCATTATTAGGAATCCTCGTACTTACTGTTTTCATAGAGTAATAATCTTTGCAAGTTGTCTTCTATATCAGGTAATTGTTTTTCACAGGTGGGCTTAGGAAAATGCGGAGAAAAAGTTGTCCGCTTAAGCGATCGGAAGCCCCTCCGTCTTCTTTCCGCACAACTACTCGCTCTCCTGCTTGATCAAAACACTGATCATTTTGATGTCGATCAATTACATTCGCTTTATGCAGAGAGGTCTTGGAATACGTAGTTCTTACAGATAAGCAATTGAGAGTAACAATTTTAGTGCTAGTTCGAATAAAAAGAAATTTTACAAACCAGGTACAGGGAGAATATTGTCCCAGAGGAATATGGCTTCCTGTCACTATCGGATGTCATTCGG
Source organism: Halocynthia roretzi (assembly GCA_013436055.1). Taxonomy (NCBI): domain Eukaryota; kingdom Metazoa; phylum Chordata; class Ascidiacea; order Stolidobranchia; family Pyuridae; genus Halocynthia; species Halocynthia roretzi. Next base: position 216,860 of record QRAM01000104.1, read on the forward strand.
AAAGCATTGCCCGGTGTTATTAGGGTATCCACGTATATACGATATATGTTTAGTTTGAAGAAACAGAAAAATTATTTAATTATTTTTCTAGATGGATATCGATGCTTCCGAGTGTTTCATTCGCTTGAAGTCGCTTTACCAGGAAGCAAGAAAAATCCGTTCGATTCTGTTGGATAATAATTCTTGTATGACGCTCGGGTGAGCATAACCTATGAATGCTAGTGACGAGCGACAGAATAATAAAAAAATTGTGGTATCTCTATCCTAGGGAATTCAGTATTGCCTTTCGTAGCAAGCACGGAACCACCATTGATCATGAAAGCCACGGTTTTCGGTCGATGGAAAGTCTGTTGAGAGCATTGCCGAATATTTTTGTAATCAAAGGTTTCGGCATGAAGAAGACAGTAACCCTGCGTAATCACATGCAATGTGAGTTGAATACTAGATATTTATTTTAATAACATTTTAAAAATTAAAATAGGGTAGAAAAGTTCATAGCAGTTCTTCCACATTTAATCATTCAGTTATTCACCATCACTAGAATATGTGGTATATGAATATATATATATATATAAATGTATACTATGAATCTTGAACTAGAAACTATTATAATTCAAATACTATAGTCAATAGTATTCATAGCATCGATGTTCATTCACAGATGGTCCGCTTTCTGGCACTGTGGGTAGCAACGGCGGTCAGAATTTTGCTAACGGAACTCCAAGTGAAAGTATCCAAGTAAAATTATACATTCATATAGAATAAGAATCAAAATATCCAGTTTTCATTCGATAAGAATATGTGTTGCTCGAACTAAATATCTATGAATATTTTATTTAGGCTTCTGGCGATTCCAGTTCTTGCTCCAAAAAGCAGACATCAATAGTACTCACTAATTCTGCTAGCACGGGAGATTTTTGCTCTGAGGGAGAAAAGAAACGAAAAGACATTGGACTATGTAACTTCAATATTGATAAATGGCCAGGAGTTTTAGGTCTTCAGTGTGACTATAAACTATATTTTTATATTTTTTTTCCAGATTCATCAGATCATCCTGCAGTACCATGGATGGCGCCGCCTACACGTCCTCTGGTTCGAACTTATCAAAATTCCAAATATCGCTTCCAGAATGGTAAATCTAGGTATGGATGGCAAATGAATTGCATGTAATGCTGTATGTTCATAATAGATCTCTGTTTCATATTAATAAAATTATTTTCCTTTTCCATTATAGAAATTGCAGAGGAAACTCAACTTCCACCTCCTACCGCTATTCTAGATCAAAATCTTCAGCGGTAGGCCAGCATTCAAGCTGTAAATTTTCAATGGGAGGTTCCACAATTTCTACAAGCACTGGACAGGAATACGTAAGTTGAGTAGGCTCATTAGCCTTTAAGATAAACTCTAAGCAAGCATTTGATCAGAATGAAGATCGAACTCCGATACGACGGGGAATAAGCATGAGTGTGATAACCCTTCCGAGCGGAAGCACGCCTATCGCTTCCACCTCGTCCTGTAGTTCTACATCAACGAGAGAGAGTGCTGGATCCTCAGCTTCTTCAGAATGTTCCATAGAAAGCATTGATTCGTTCTCCTCTGATGAAGAATGCCCTACGCATCCTGGAAGCGTTCTTTCCCAGATCGATAAGTATGAGCTCAAAATACATATAGCCAATCTCTGCCTTTTTTAACTCTGTTAGAACTTTTCCTCCATCAAAACTTGTCGTAAATGAACCATCTATTTCATCGGAATAAAACTTCAACTTCATTTTTTTCCATTTAGACAATGTCATGGACCATCCAGTCTTCCCAACTCTCCATTTGACTCAATCACAGGGGCCACTGCCTTCGTGGGCCCTCTGCCTCATGTGAGAAATGGCTGTCTACAAAGCGATAGTAACAGTCCGGGCAGGATGCAACTCGCCGCCTCTTTTCCTACGCTAGCTCATATTTAATGAAACTTTCTATGTTTCAGTTGATGCAGCACTTTTTATTTGGGAAAGTCTATGGGCCTCACTTTTTACCAGGGAATGGTATGCTTTTCTTAATGGTGTGCACTTACTTTCAAAAAGACTTCCTAGTCCCAGACTGATTTTGGAAAATTGCGATGCAGGACGAGAGATCAACTGTAATAAGCATGAAGTCACATTCCATATCTGCTGCCATTTTTACTCTCCAGTTAAATTAAGTGTTTATTTATTTTTTCCTCAATCAAGGTGTTAATGGGATGTCGTCCTTAGAACGAATTTGTACTGTATAAATTGTATATTTTTAAAGCTAGGAGATTGTTGTTTAGTGAAATGTATTGTGGTTTGATGTCACGCCTTGAGTACAGGTGCTAGGATGAAATTTCAATTCACTGCTGCTACTACTACTACTATTACTTTGTAAATCTCGCATTGTGATGTAAAAGAAAAACCATCATTAACTCAGATGCACTTGTTTTCTGTGTACCGTTGTATTGAGGAACATTCAACATCAATTTCTAAGGCATTCCGGGAATACTTTGGAATCAAATGTGATTAACAAACATATCTGGTCCACTGTGACGTATCCCGCTTTACCTCTCTTAATCGTCAACGTAAGTTGGACATTCATTTCGAAATGCTGCTGTTGGGATTCAAACGTGTATTCAGTGATTTCTAACTTTGCGTCACATTTTCCAGTGAAAGTTTAGTTGCAAGTTTTTTTTTGGGAGGGAAATATTCCTTCACCCTGCCAATGAAAATTGACATCTCACTGCCAAAATCTGCAAAGGATGACCTAACTCCGTAGATAAGGTACCACTGTCTTTCTTGGGTGAAAAGTCCAAAATTAGGCTACCATTCGTGGGACATCGCAATCGATTGTGCAATCGCCGGCAAAATTAGGATCTGTTTCAAACCCGTAACTACCTGGAGTAATGAGATAGTTTATGGGCAAAAATGAGGATAAACGCCGTTGGATTCTTGTGCTGTATACCAGATATAGATAACCGGACAGTTTTGGGATCATAACTCGGATGTACATACTTTTAGCTCTGACACTCTGCGAGGACACCAAAGACTACATACACAATTTCAGCTTTCTTGTGTGTACGGCCAGCCATAGCTTCAGGCAAACACACAAATGAATTTATATTCATTTATGAGGCGTAACTTCTTCCATGAAAGCGGTAAAATAAATTGAATCCGTTTTATTAGCAACAATTATGTAGCGTTAAAGAACGGGTTGATGACTATAACTTGCGAATAAAACTTGTTAAAAAGGCCGTTTATATCTGCGATAACGGTAGTTTCTCTTCATTGTTGTCCTTGGCACTCGTTGTTTCGAATGTCATACGACCCTCGGCTACGAAGGAGACTCACGCGACAATCTTGTTTCTGTAAATGAAATAAATGGGTGTCGTAAAATCGTTGTCATACTTTCATATAGATGAAATAATTTTATTACAGTTCCTGACTGCATTGCTGTCAGCTTCAAGTCATAAGTCACTGCGTTGCCAGAACCTTTCTTAAAGCAGGATACTATGGACACATCGCTGTAATCGGCTTGATCTAGATCAGAGGCTAAACCTCCCATGCCGGGTAGAACGTCGAAATCTTCATGGTTTTGCTTGTTCATCCCGTCTACGTTTTTGTTCAACGAATCTTGTACTACTTTAGCTATGACCTGAAGGTGGTAATTATATGATAAGTACACAGATCTTGTGAATTATGAGGACCGTTCCACAGTATTAATGAAGTGAAACTATTATAACTGAGTAACTATATCTTTCACTGAGGCTAAGCTTAGTAGCCTATATCCGTTTAGAAAAAATGATGACATTTTTTACAAGGTCCAAAATATCTGAACTAGTTTGCAATCAACCATAACTTAAAGAACTATTTGAAATTGTTAACAGCACTGATGGGCCATTCCTCCGATATCTTACTCTACCCTTACTTTTTTCTCGCCATCATCACAGTCTTGTGAAGCAGAAGCACCCTGCCCTCCTGGTATGTTATCTCGGGCATAATTTCCTCTCGTCTCCTCTTTCCTTTCATCTTCCTCTCGACAGTTAGATGATATTAGACGCATCGGAACTTCCTTGCTGTTAACATGAACCTTTGCACTGCACGATAATTCTATACCTTCGTTTGTCATTACGTCCAAAATCATATTGTAGTATAAATCACCGCTAACGCCATACTGTAATTAGCATCGGAAGACAAATTTACTGTTAGTTAAAATGTGGAAGCAGTAACTCAAGCTTGCAACATATTGGAACTCACCTCTGACTCGATAGATCTCGTGTCTAAGTACTTCAGATACCCAAGTCGTTTCGATATTTCATTCACGGCAAATTTCGATATTTCAGTTCGCTGTTGATCATAGTAATCGTTTCCTATGACTCCATGTACTGCCAGTAACAGAACAGCAAAACTATACATCGCTATATTCATGGTAAATTCTGCAACGTAACAACAGAAGCGTACTGCAGCAGTAGTCAGGAAAATATTATACCGTACTATGTTGGTCTTTTGATTATTTTGTTTAATAGGTAAATAAAGGTACATAGAAAAGTCACATTCATCTGAATTGCAGAATTATCGATGGCAAACATACTGAGTATGCTCTATAACTCTAAATTGTACTTTAGAGTACTTTAGTACGTTAGATCAAAAATACAGCATTGTCAAGCTTGCCAGATGCAATTACTTTTCTAGTCTCTAATGTTTACGAAGTACACTCAGCTACCTTTTGTCAAAATAATGACATTAGTAGTTTGATCCTCATCAAGAAACACTACAATTTGTATCCTTACCCTTCCAGTATCTCATGGAAATGAATGAACACTCTTGTATCCTACCAGTAACTGGCAAGATCGGGTAACTAATGCTTAGCCATGTACGACTACGTAGGTATTTGTCAAAGGCGTTTCCTTGAGAGGTTGGTAAACATGGGTAATTATTCATTGGAAGTTAAAGGAAGTTTTCATTGGAAGTTAAATGTTGAATGTCTGTTTGCTCTCAGGGCGGCCTTGCCTTGAGTGCTCTTGTAGTATCAGTTGAACTTTACCGGACTTGGATACTCCAAAACTGTTATGCTTCCCAAAAGAGAAGACCATTTTGCTACTGATGACCTCCGTGCAGTTACAAATAAGTTCTTTTGCTTGTGAAAGTAACGGCCCGAATTGAAAATGTCACTAGTCCAGTACGAAACAGCAATGTATAAATTTCTTCACAGTTCTAGTTATGTTGATATAATCTACGGATTGCGATGGTGTTGTAGATGGTATTCAAACTACCTTTCACACACTATATCGTTCCATTCAAACTTCCAATCTCACCCCGAGGCCATTGTTGTCAAATGTAATATTATCCGTTAAGAGAACTAATGGTCTGTCGTCATACGGGAGTGCTTTGTGTCTTGAAAACTCTCCAGCTTTTGTTGTTTGAATGAGATTTCGTTATTTTAGTTGAGTGCTAACTGAACAACGACGAGAATAAGAATATTCTAGTCTATTACTAGGCATTGGGTAGTCGTGTGATCTGCTGAATAATGAGAGCAAATGAAGTTAATACAGCTGAGAGTGAAAGAGAGGTTGCAGTAAGGAACTCTTCGAAGAAACGCCAACCAGCATACAAAACGAAAGACACAAACTGGAATGTCATTTTCTGTGTCGGTTCCATCGTCTTGTTATTAGGAGGAGGTTGTCTTTTATATTTTTTACTGGAATTGTAGTATTCTGTCTTTCACTTCAGCGATCAAGAGAACGGCGTCTCGTGAAGTGATCAAGAGAAAATTAGATCGACCTTATTGACCTGAAATACTTCATATTTTACGCATGTTTTAATGATGGTATAAAATGTTTATCGAGCATGTTGGTTGTCGGAGGGTTTTGTCGATTAACGAGAGTTGTTTAATATTTTAACACGTGATACACTGTGTTCTTTGTTATAGAATAAATTCTCAGTTCAGTTCATCCGCATTCCCTCAGAAACACGAAACCATTACTCGTAGAATTATATCTTTAAAATTGTATGTTGTTTCAAAATTTTATTTATATCAAACATTATAGAATATACATGTAATGTCGCATGTAGGTCGAAGTTGAAGAAATACTATTGAATCATTTCATAAATCAGCTAAAAATCTATCTAAGCGGGCGTGAATAACCAAATAGCTCATAATCCATTTTGTATGTTTCATATAGTTTGTCTATAACATCGTTGGAAAAATTTCGAAAGTAGTGCACTAATTTCTCATTATCTGTTCTTGCGTTTCGGGTGTAACCTTTTGGAAACTTTATGTCAGTCATATTAACTGCGTCCATGACGTAACGAATGTCGTAATCAACAGTCTCCATGTGCCCTATAAAATCGTACCGGATTGTGCACGGCTTGCATAAGCTATGGAAAAAGTCCCAGTGAGGATCTTTGTTAAAAGTCGGATCTGTTATGTATCGAACGAACTCGAAAAATGTTGCAGTCTCTTGTCTTGGCTCTGTTGTGTTGGCAACGGCTCGATGAATATATTTACTTGTTTTGGTATACTGCCCTGGTGGGGGTTTTTCAATCTTGTTCCTATATGCAGACAGGAGCCTAATAAATGGCTCTCGTACAATGATAAACTTGAAGTAGTTGTTCATTTTACTCCTTATATCGGTTATATTTGTGACTCGTTTTAGACGTAGTTTTTCTTCTGCTATTTCATTTGCATCCGACCCGGAAATTTGGCTTGGATCTGTAACATTAATTATTCCTTCAGCTGTCAAAAGCACTTTCTTAAAATTAGTACATCCGCATTTTGGAATTTCACAGGCGATGATCTGTAATATAAATACAACGAGTGTTTGTACAATACGTAACGTGTTTAATCTAGCTCAGCTGTTTGAAACGCTGTCGTCATAACGCCAACGAAACACGTTGCAGACAGAAGGTCCATCTACTATATACTGGACTACTAGAGAGAAGCCTGTAAAGTCTAAAGGACTTGGTGTAAGCATCGAGTTGAAAATAAAATGGTTAGTTAATTTTTATCGGACGTATCGGACTCTGTCTTGAATTTCTACTGGGTTATCTTCCCCAGTTTCACAGGCAGTTCTTATATGTGGTCCTCCTAATACCTTGTACACTACGACTCTAATAAAAAAATGACAATGATGTTCCGTACCTTGTGTTTATCAGAGTAAAATAAATTTGTTTTGCTGAAAAGTTCCATAAATCTTTGGTCATCTTCTGGAATAGTTTTTGTCGAACCTAACTTCATACATGTGCTTTTCAGTACTGCTTGCCGTTCAGCTTGCAATACTTCAATTGAACTTTCGTAGGAGACTGAAATTCCTAATTAGTTTGTGAGAAGAGTAAAATACGTCATTTTGTTTTCGCCAGCTGAATGAAATAGTCTTGTCAAACACGAGATATTAAACTAAATTCATTACTTTCAGACAGTGTGGTACTTTGTACTTCAGGAGAGAATTCTGGAATTGTGGGCAGGGTAGTTCTTTCTATTCTTCTTTGTGAATTTTGCTTGAGCTAAAGGAATAATATTTTAGCGTTCATTTTGAAAATGTGCCTGCAATTGGATTTTTTTAATTTAACGTTTTTGTCTGGTGATTTCTCCATGCCCTTTCAGATATATTGACGGTCCAGAAATTCATTTGGCAAATGAATGTAAATATAGAAGTTTCTTCAGAATTTAAGTCATGTAATCAACGAATTGAGATAGTATTCGAATGGCTATAGGCACTCCTATTTCAACTACTTTTAATATAACAATATTATATTCCATTATTCAAAGTGGATAAAAGGAAAAAAAAGGAAGACGCCCGGACTTACTGGGTAGTGGTATAATTCTAAATTTGATTTCGTTCTATATTTCGATTACAAAGTCTTTCCTCGGTAATCCTTGAACGGATGAAATACTATACTATGACTTTAAGTGATGCGGAACAGATTCAGTCTGCTGAAATAACCATATTCAATACCAGCTCATTCTCATCTGCATAGATATAATGAAGTGGAGTAAAAGGAAATGGTATTCACATATATACACCGAACGTCAGCACCAAATTATAAGCAGCCCGGTTTGGTACGGTATGGAGGCTTAGCAATGATTATATATTTTGAAACCTGAAAGAAATAGCGGTAAAATGTTTCGAGCACTAGGTCAAGAACCCTAGGTGCTATGGCAGCACAATCATACAGACATACATATAGACATGAATCTTCTATTTATTTATAGGTGGAATATACTGTATGATATTAAACTTTACCTTAGCTCCCTGTTTGATCCGGCTACCGTAAAATATGTTCCAGCACAAAGAAAGCACGGAGAGGCAAATGACTGACAATAAAAGCAATCTCAGTCCGCTGATAGTAATATACCTCATTGCCATATTTCGATGGCTAAAATGAAATAAGAATATAAATATAAAGTTCTCTGACGTTAGCAATTTGGCAACAAATCTCTGTAAATTATAATATAATACTGAACATAATGCTGAACGATGCTGTTTAATGCCTTAGGGCTTAGGCAACCGAAGGCCGGCGTAAAGTGATCCACACACTACGCATACTACTCTCGAATTCGATATCTGGTCTGAAATATATTCATTATAACTCTCGTTTTATCCACTTATCTATGCGTAAAAATGATGAGGGTTATTTTACCACCTGGATGTAATCATTTACGGCATGCATCACAACATGCAAGTTATCACAAATACCATAATTCCTCATTTGTTTTCGATAGCTTACATCAACGTTATAACATTTAAGATAAACATAATACAGTCGCCACCGGTTAATACATCCCCGGTTAATATAACCAACCGCTTAATGCATCCAAATTGCTTGGAACGCAATTTTCTTATTCATTCCCCATTATAAAAACCCCGCTTAATACATCCGGCCACTGCTTAATACATCAACTTTCGATTCTTCATGCAGGCAAATTGTTCTTTACTGTGTAGAAATAATGGCCTATAATGAACGAAAATACTGGCTTTACTGTGACGAAAAGTAGCTGTAGGGACTGCGAGTTGATGTTGCGAAATGATTGACTGTCCCGTGTACCTACGTTGAGTGTCTTACAGCTGGAACTGCACGAGCTTTATTATGATGAGAATGCTTTGATATGAGAACAGAGAACAAATATGACTGACAAGTCTATCAAGCAAACTTAAGATTACACTGGACATACTGCTTAATACCGCAGGCAACGTACATGTGATATCAAAACAGAAATTCAATTAACAAAGCTATTGAGTCCACCCAAGACTATTCCAGAAAATTCCATATTCCGCTGGACGGCAATTTCTTCCGTCACAATAGCCGATTATGAACAATCAAACAGACTGGGCTTGAACAGTCTTAGACTTGGGCTAAATTTGGTAAGGATCGTACCGTAAGGATTGTACTGGCGTAGAATATAATGTAACACAACTACACTGATATGTAGACATCGGTTAATACAACCACCGCTTATTACATCCAAAATCGCCTGGCCCGAGGTGGATGTATTAAGCGGTGTCGACTGTATATAAAAAATGTTAGGACATATCTCACATCATATTGGATGAAAATTCCAGCAACAAAACCCTACATTCGACGACTGTGGATTTTTTGCTTTGGGTGTTACTAAAGCTCAGAGCCGAAAATTTATCCCTTATATACACAGAATAGAGTTAGTCTTATACTGCAAACTTTCAATTCACAATTGAATTTGATAATTATCAACATCGAGTTCCATAATTAATCGTTCTTTACCGATACATGCACAGTAATAATTAACTCTTAACTCTTACATCTCTAACCTTTGAATAGTGTTCTCCAGTGGTGTAGTGCAGCCGGAGCGTGCCGGAGCGTGCCGGAGCGTACCGGAGCTCCGGTAGCTACGTTACCTATAAAATTGCCACAACACCCCTGGTGTTCTCCTATTACGTGACCTCTAATTCCAGATGAGTAAAATCAATATCCGATAATATGTTGAGTACTGTTTACAAGAATAGCAGTAACATTTCAATCTTGAATGCTCATAATAATTATAAGATGGATATATATATACACGATCACCATACAGCAAATATTGGAGAATACCCAAATAGCTCATAATCCACCTTATACATATCGTATAGATTCTTTATGACGTCTGTAGGAAAATTTTGAAAATATTTGGTTAATTTTTCGTCGTCCGTTTTCCGCGGATATCCAGCAGGAAACTTTATGTTTTTCATATTCACTGCGTCCATGACGTAAGGAATGTCATCGTCGACCGTTTCTAAATGAGCTATGAAGTCGTATTTTATTGTGCACGGTGAACACAATTTATGGAAAAAGTCCCAGTGAGGATCCTTTTCATGGGAGTGATCCAAAATGTATCGAACGAACTCTAAAAAAGTCGCGGTTTTTTCAGCTGCTTTTGTCGTATTAGAAACTATCTGATGGATTTTCCTGCTCGTTTCTGTGTATCGTGCCGCCGGAGGATTCTCGATCTTGTTTCTGTACGCAGACAATAGTCGAGTGAACGGTTCTCTCACCATGATAAACTTGAAATAATTTTGCATTCTAGTCCTTATTTCAGTTACATTCGAGACTCGTTTAAGAAGAAGTTTTTTCGGACTAATGCCTTGTACATCAGAACGTTTAATTTCGCTTGGTTCCGAAGCATTGATTATGCCTTCGGATGTCAAGAAAATTTTTTTGAGATTCATATATCCGCATTTGAAAATTACGCAGGCTATGAGCTACAAATAAATAATGAAAAACTTAGCAGGTGAAAACGTATACTAGAAGTCAAAACTAACATTGTTTCATTGATATTTTGAAGGAACAATTAGGGGTAAACATTTCATTAAGTAACATATAACCTTGTCGTCTATCCTATATCATACCTTATGCCTGTCAGAATAAAACAACGCTGTATTCCTGATAAGTTTGTTGAATTTTTCATCGTCTTCTGTAATGGATCTTTCCAAACCCAACCTTTTACACGCGTTACTCAAACCTGCTTGTCTTTTAGCTTGTATTACTTCGACCTGTTTTTTGTCATCCACCGACATCCCTGATTCATAATAATGTGAATGTTTTTCTCTAATGTTTGTTTGTTCTTTTGTTTTAAGTTTTTTGTAGGTACCTGTTGATTCCAGCTGGACTGAAGACAGGGTAATTATTCCCACATCGATGTTTGAATTGTGTAGGTACTGAAATGGATAATTACAGATACAGTGCTATATACCTACTTGTGGCCTTATTTTCTCAAGTTGAGGGTTTTTGTTCGTATTATCTACATTTCGATATAAGGGGGATCATGTACATTGTTTAAGAAACACTTTACCTCTGCCTTTCGTCTAGTCGGGTCTCTGTGAAATATATTCCAAGACAGGCACATTGTAGAAAAAAAGAGAATTACGATGCAATGTTTTGATTTTAACTTTTTTCTCATATTGCGCCTATTATCAAAATTCTACAATGGTTATTTGTTCTGCAAAAGAATAGTCAAGAGTGTAGCGGTTACATTTTCGGTAGAGTTAATTGTCACTCTGCCGTGTAAACCACTACAAATACACTCCCGCTAACAAGGGAGGAACTCAACTATCCTTGTCCAGATATCAAAATGTCACGTAAAAGCTAATTTAATACTTCGGTTATATTTACAGGTTCAATTCATCACACAGAATTGTTGATATGACAATCTCAAACGAGCATTGAAATCACCAAGTCAATATTACAATGCTTCTTACAAGCATTCAAATCTCCCACTCTCCTCATTTGAACCCATTATCAAATATATTTACTCTCCACGTCTCAACAATATCACGAGACTTATTATTTTCCACTCTCTCCGCTCTTCGCTAGCCAACTCCTCGCCTTACTATGTCTTGAGACCTATTCCTATCCACTCCGCCGCTTCGTTAGTTGGCTTATCTCTATCTTCCCTGTGAGCCTCTATACAATAACATTTCCCACAGTTGAAAATCGTGTTTAGGAAGGGATTCTAGGGCTTCACATCTTTACCAGCATTATATGTCAGTATATCATCACGACATAACATCACCTGTCATCGTTGTATTCTCCACTACTATTTGGTCACAAATATTACCATCAGTAGTCACCTATACAGAGTAGTGGTTAGAATACTGTCAACAGATGGAATCTGTCAGTCGGACGTAAGGAGGAAAATTATTATGAAGTTTGACTGCTCTGATTTAATGCCCAGTTAAATATGTCATTAAAGTTGATGCTTATACTCTGTTTACCACTCTCCTTTGATGACGTACATACAACTATACTAATGTAGTATTACTCTTCATTTTGAATACGTCTTTAAAGCTAATATATCGATTCTTCAACAACGTACGACTATACTAATGTAGTACGACTAACATAATCATTTTTCACGGAAAAGCGATACGAAATACTATTTCATATCTTTCCGTCTATTCTGCGTCCAAATCCGTTTTCTGGACCAGGGTACAATTCATCTATATTCTATATGAAACAAGCTAGCTCTATTAGCTCGTGGAATGTCAAGTATTTATTTGAGCGGGAAAGAATATCCAAAGAGCTCATAATCCACCTTATACATATCGTATAGATTCTTTATGACGTCTGTAGGGAAATTTTGAAAATACTTGGTTAATTTTTCGTCGTCTGTTCTCACGACCTGTGGATATCCAGTGGGAAACTTTATGTTTTTCATATTCACTGTGTCCATGACGTACGGAATGTCATCGTCGACCGTTTCTAAATGAGCTATGAAGTCGTATTCTATTGTACACGGTGAACACAATCTATGAAAAAAGTCCCAATGAGGATCCTTTTTATGGGAGGGATCCGAAATGTATCGAACGAACTCTAAAAAAGTCGCGGTTTTTTCTGCTGCTTTTGTCGTATTAGAAATTATCTGATGGATTTTCCTGCTCGTTTTTGTGAATCGTGCTGATGAGGGATTCTCGATCTTGTTTCTGTACGCAGACAATAGTCGAGTGAACGGTTCTCTCACCATGATAAACTTGAAATAATTTTGCATTCTAGTCCTTATTTCAGTTACATTCGAAACTCGTTTTAGAAGAAGTTTTTCATTACCAATGCCATGTGCATCAGATCCTTTAATTTCGCTTGGTTGCGAAGCATTGATTATGCCTTCGGCTGTCAAGAGAACTTTCTTGAAATTCGTACATCCACACTTAGGGATTTCGCAAGCAATAAGCTGTAATTGAAAAACGAGTGTTTTCTTTATAAGTTTTAAAACTGAGCATGTAAAAACTCATACAGAAAATAGCGTCGCTACATTATATAATATCGATATTTTGAAGGAAAACTTTAACCTTGGTGTCTATAGCTCACCTTATGCCTGTCGGAATAAAACAAATTTGTATTTTGAATAAGGCGGTTGAATTCTTTATGGTCTTCTGGAATAGATCTTCCCAAACCTAACCTTTGACACGCGTTCCTCAAAACTGCTTGTCTTTTAACTTGTAGTACTTCGACCTGTTTTTTGTTATCCGCCAACATCCCTGATTGATAAGAATGTGAATGTTCTTCTTTAGTTGCCCGTTTGTCACTGCTTAAAAGTTCTTTACTTTCGAAGTTTTACTATGTACCTGTAGTATTTGGTACTTTGAATGTTGTTGTTGATTCTTGTTGAACTGTTGGTAGCGTAAGTAGCGTAGTTTGTTCTACACCGATGGTTAAATTGTGTTGGTACTGAAATAGGTAATACAAAATGTTCACTCTATGTGTTTTAGTAGGGAATTTGATAATGTAATATTGGTAATATTTATATGTAGTACAGAAAGTAACCAAAGTAACGGCACACTAAATGCAATAAGCATGATTGCAATATTTAATAATTATTCATTACATTATGTTTGGTAAACAACCTTTAAGTGCGCATACTAATTTCCTGCGTGGTCTGCTTCAAAGGTTAAAGCATATTACTTATGTCTTGCAAAACAAAGTATGCGCATCTAAGAGGAAATATTGGTACCATACAATGTTGCCTATTATACGTATTTGCGGAGTGAGTTTCTCGTGTAAAGAAAAACATTCATCTAATTTATTATCTTACTTCTGTATTACCAATAGTGGCGTATTATGATTTAACAGAAATCATGTACATTGTTTTGAAAACACTTTACCTCAGCTTCTCGTCTAGTCAGGTCGCTGTGAAATAAATTCCAAGATAAGCATATTGCAGAAAGAAAAAGAATTACGAAGAAAAGTTTCGAATTTAATTCTCCTGTCATATTGAGCCAATTAGCTTTTAGCAAATTCTTTAATGGTTTAGCAGAGTGTTAGTAAAGAGTAGTCACTGGAAAACTGTCAATTTAGGGACGGGTTATGCTGGAACTAGAAAGAAGAGAAATTAATTTGAGGTTTCCAAACAGATCTTTTCCAAATATCTTACAATAAAAAATACCATACAAAGATTTTTCATATTGGATTGAGAAGAGTGATCGATGAAGGAACTCGTTTGATAGGTGTAATGCCTGAATATATAATATAGTATAATACACTGAACTGCATTCAGTTCAGTTCACTCGACCACTGCATTCCTTATATAATTCGGTAAAGATATTATCAGATCTACTATATACTGTTTTTAAACTGGTAGCAATTAGAATCTGTAGAATCTGATCTCGTCTAATTCCGTTTTTTAATGTAATTCTAGTGAAAGTTGTACACGGTTCCTATGGTTCCGAACGCATTATAATCCTACAAGAAGGGTAAGGCTTGACTGTTAGTCTTGTTCAGTCGCGATTGATTTAGATCTGGACGGTACAAACCCTTATCAATATCCATCCTCAGACTAATTAATTAGCAGGATTTCATTTGCGCACTTCACGCCGAGTCTTCAAACACTCATGTGCCACTTTTAATTAAATCCTTTGACAGATTTTAGAACTTCCTACAGATAAGAAGTGCCATTCACAAATAAATCTCGTCTATAAAGAGAAATTGTTTAACAAAAAGCTGCAGTTGTTATACGTACAAAAGATATGGTAATCTTAGAAGTTAACCGATAGCTTAACCGAACCATTACTTTTGATGCTTTGAGAAAAATATTTTAAATTCAGGGTTATTGCTACTTCTGCTATAGGGAATCTGGCAAAAGAGAATCAATTATGGCCTATATACAAGCAACTGTATTCAATATCCCGTCCATCATTCATTTATTACGGAATATGATAAAATATGTCACAATAATATTGAAAGAAATATCATATACCGTACATGTACGCACTCAACGTGTGTCATGCGTCTAATGGCAGGAAATTAGAATTTAGGTGCACAGATGTTGTACAGATTGTTTTATCGTCGTTCAGGTTCAGGTTCAGAACGGCTCTGTCTTCCCAGCAGATTTTGATTCGGTAACAAGAAAACGATACGGGTAAAGGAACAAGAACGTTATTTGTGGTTAATCACACGTTTACTAGCGCACAGTCAGAGTACCTATGTAATGGAAAACATTTGCTTTCAAATTTCATTTTATGGTTCAACGATTTTAAAACGTTGCCCTGTTGTGTGTATTCGTCAACGATTTGCGCCGTGATAACCTGATACTGTTGTGCAGTTTATTCAGATATTGATTCGACCTCTAGATCAGTGGTAGAAATGGGTTTTAGTATATAGAGGGATATTGAGATCCGTTTGCGTGAGGTTGGAAAAAAGGAGATCTTTTTATCATGGTAAATATCTGGGGTCATTGTGTAATTTAGTCAAATAAACTTATGATTATATATACTTATTCATGAATACCGTTTACAGTGTACAGTTTACGAGTGCCTATCCCCTCCCCTCTCCTCCAAACCAAATATTCAGTTGATTACATCACCAAATGCAAAATGCTGAGATATAGGTGGAAAAAAACATCTGTTTGCCTTCTGCTGTGCGTTTGCTTTGTGTTCGTCGTAAGAAATGCTAGGATTCATCTACCTTGGTGTATAATGTGAGTATCGTAGTTTGTTACATTCTCTAGGAAGTATGTAATAGATTTACGACGTTGTGGATAGTAGTACTGAGAGATTTTTGTAAAAGCAGGGAGGAACATTCTAATGGATTTCAAGAAACCATGAACGAACATTTTGGCATAACTTGGGATAGTACTCGTTCCATCGTGGCTGATGACATGTCTGATATACAAACTAAGCAAATGCGTGGGGTTTCTGACGGCGTGCGAGAATTCTGGTTTCGCGTCAAATCGATCCTGCGATCTGTTGCTACCGGAAACGAATTGATAAACATTAAAAACAACCCGGAGATCATACGTGTACTTTCTAAGCAGGAAAAGTGAGCGATATAGTTTTAAATAGATTATTTATATAATACAGCGGTTCCCAACCTTTTATGATCTACCACATATATTTCTATGGCGATATTTAAAACTGATGTAGAACCTCTTTCTAATTCAAACTATGTTTTAACCAGATCTGTTGAAGTCGCCATAGACTTACTTGATGAGAGGATAAGGGAGGAGGGAAGGAGCAAGTTTAATTATCTCGCAGACTACATTCAAAGAAAAATAGAAAATTTGCAGGTCCTTGTATTTGTTATACAATAACATCTCTGAATGCTCTTATAATGTCGCTTAAAATTTTAATTATTGATTTATTTTAATGTTCCTTCCTGTGCTGTTCTATCGTAGAATCCAGAAGACTGCTCTACCGCAAGGTTATTAATTTGCGAACTTCACAATAACTGCGGCTTTGGGTGTGAACTCCATCGCGTATTGCAATGTTTATTGACGTCCATTACGTCCAACCGGACTCTAATGCTGCGTTCGCAAGATTGGAAATACAAGACAGATGCGTGGAAATCAACATTTTTGCCACTTTCTCCGAATTGCAGTGAACCAGAAAAGAAGATTTACTCTGAAAATATAGGTTAAGTTCTACGCTTTGTACAGTATTTATCATGAGTAATTTTTGCTACGTTTCTGATCTAAATAACATACCCTCGTCCCTCGCTTCACGTCGTTGATATACAAATAGATAAACTATACCCTCGTTTTATGCGTTGCTAAAAATCGACGCGATAGAGCCACTTGTCGTAACAGGTAGCAAACAGTGTTCAAAAGAGCCTTTAAATTAGGCGTTAATTAAAATTAGTGGTCTCCAATGTAGTGCCTATTTTACTATTAATATACCAAAAACTTGATTTTTTTTCTCCTATTGTGTTTTTTGAACCCTTTGCTCTGCTCACACCAAAATTATTCCTAGCAGATGACGCATTCAATCCCAGAGTGAAAGTGGTCAGACTACCATTAACGATACAACATCTACCGGGTTTTATGCCACAAGCGATCTCCAGCAATCTGTTTAATGATGTCATTCAATTTCACAAGCGACCCTTCCTATGGTGGATTGGCCAGCTGATAAAATATGCCACACGACCACAGCTCTGGCTCCGTGAAAAGATTGAAAAGATAAAAATAGAAATTGGGTTTGAAAATCCCATCGTAGGGTACGTTCCAATATACATCAAAATGATAAGACCATTTGATATACATTTGCGGGGATTGCTTTTTTCAGAATTCACGTTAGGAGGACAGATAAAACAGCGGAAGCTGCTTATCACGACATTGCGGAATATATGGAGTTTGTCGAAGAATGGTACGACAAATACGATTTGAAAGCTCAAAGAGATCGGGGACTGAATAACGTGACACAGAGAAAGTTGTTCTTGGCGACTGACGAACCCAGTGTGGTTAAGGATGCACGCCAAAGGTTGAGTAGTAGTAGTAGTTTGCTTGAAAATTGATTTGATTTGAAACTGAATTGAAAGTTTGTGTACTTGTATGCTGCCGAATTACACGACATTATAGCCTTTCCAACTCCGCTGAGAAAAAAAGTTTCCCATGTGCTAAATTGTTATGTACCACAAGTTTTAGAATAAATTTTTTATATAATATACCCGAGTAGAATGAAATATCCTCGCAGTGTGAGTTAAAAGATCAACAGCTGCCTGCGTCACGTGCTTCGATACTTTGTACAGGTATCCCGACTACAACTTTATAAACATTATGGAGTTTTCCAATAGCGCTGGCTTATATGGAAGATATTCTGCCGAAGGATTAACAGGAGTCGTAATTGACAGTTTTCTTCTATCCCAATGCGACTACCTAATTTGCACTTTATCTTCTACGGTATGTTATTGCTTTCGTTGATTTTTCTGATGCTGTTTTCGCTCATACCCCCTCTTATTGGAATCTAGATGTGCAGAAGCGCGTACGAATTAATGCAGACGACAAGAATCGACGCCTCCGATGATGTACAGTCGCTCGACGACATATACTTTTTTATACCGCAGTTGGGTCACAAAATGAAGGTAATACTCAATCATACGCCCGAACCGGAGTCAGATGATATAGAACTAATAGTAGGCGACGAAATTTTAATAGCAGGAAACCACTGGAACGGCTTTTCTAAAGGTAAGAATGTGCGTACAGGTAAGACAGGTCTATTCCCGTCTCATAAAGTTGTAGAAATCTTTTCTACTCACGATATCCCTTTATAACAGGGTATGCTAATAACTTTCTTATTTTATACCAGATCTTTGTTTGGTTTACTATGCGATATGGTTATTTCCCTAGCTCTAATCTGGGTATTCTCTATCCCATTCGTAGTACTAACTCACCTGACTTCCTGTATATCCTATGAATATTAGCGATAAAAAAACGTGTTACAAATTGCAAACCAATAGCGCTTTTTTTTCACTTGTAAAAACTGAAAAACCAACAATCCATTAAAACTGTACTGCAGAAACTGTTGGGCATCTCACCGGCAAACAACAAAAGGTATATTTTCAAGTATGGAACCGTGTTGTACTAGTTAATTTCAAGCGATTCAGGAAATTACCTTTGATGTCTTTAGAAATAGCTGTGGTGCATAAGCACGGTACTAATTTTTTCTAAAAAATACCAGACTACCGGAGAAAATCGTCCGGCACTCTACGATCTATCAGTTACTTGATAAATCATCATCACACAATAGGATATCATTATCACAAGATATTTAAGCGTCATAGTCATCCTCATCACTTTTTGTTCTGGTTTTACCCGGCTTAGCATGACTCAAACCTGGGTGAGCGGCCAAGTGTGACCCGATACTCATGGATGATAGGTGACTTGGCGGTGTTAGTATTGTCCGTGGATAACCTAAGAAGTGAGATTGCGACGAGTAAGGATTCACAGCTTGATTGTGATGATAAGGAGTGTAAGCATGAGGGTACGGAAAGGGCACAGGAACACCGCCGTAACTTAAATGTGATGGCGAGCATTGACTATTCGTTGACATAGGAATGCTAGGACTTAACTCGGATAAATTTGGATGAAGATGTTGAGCTCTTGGAGCTCTGTCAACATGAGGTGATATATTGTGATATAAAACACTTGACCTCTGCTCATGTCCTTCTGGTCTATGCAAATGGTGTTGGGATAATGGTGAATATGTGTAAGGTAGCGAATGTACAATACTAGTTCCTAGTGTTGGCTTCAGTGAGGATGACTGCTGAACAGTGGGAGGGACGGGTATCGATGTTATCGGCAGTGAAACAGAGCTATATAAAAGTGATAACATACCACCAGGAGGTGGGTGAGGCACGACTTGCGATAGGGAATTCTCGCCAATGCTCTGACGCGAATCAGAACCTTCTCCCTTTTCATATATTGGATCGTACTGAACGGGATTAGCATCAGCAGCAGATCTCTTGACAGACTCTTCTTTTTGATCAATACAACCGCTTTCAGTCTCAGTTCTTTTACCATCCATGCATGCTCCATGGTATGGCATATGTAAGTTTTTTCTTTGAGCGTTGTTTTGCGAATCAAAATAAGAGTCCTTCAATGTTTTCAGAGTTTTTGATGGCATGGTAGAAGAGCCCGGGCTTCTGATTACAGAAGCGCTGTCTGTAGTTTGCAAATAAGCTGCAGTGTTAGCAACAATGACCCCTTTCCTGACGACTTGCAAGACAGCAGTTTTATCTGTCTCTTCTACATGTTCTAGGTTTTCTTTTTTGAATTCTTCATGAGCATTGGTCTCAGTTTCCATCAAGTTCGTTTTCTGATTGGTATCCGTCTTCCTTTCCCCTTGCGAAGAGTGGTCGGATGCGTCTGAATTTGCAATGGTAAGTGGAGGCTTGTTAATTTCGACTGATGATGGAATCTTATCATCTGAGAGGAGAGATTCCAGTGGAATATGGAAGTCTCCTTGACTTCCTCCTACAGAGCTGTTAAAATAGTAATTATTCATTAATTCTTTATAATAATGAAAAATCTACCATCCAAAATATCTACCATACCTTTTAGCTTCCACCTTACTATGAATAGAAGGACTTAACAGTCCTGGAGATGAAAATGAAGAAGACAATGCAACATCACTACCTTCGTGCCCGGAGCCATTTTCACTAACGTCATCAGCAGAATCAGTCTAGGATCGAGTTAGAAAAAAATAGTATTAAAACTTTAATTAGTGGAGTCCGAAGCTATACATTAAACTATAACTCACTTCTTCTTCACTGCCATTATTATTTGCATGATGACCAAGCTTAGGTCGCTTTTTAGGAGTCTTTTTCACCTTTACAAGACTTCTAAAAAAATTTCAAAACTCGATACGAATTCCTTATTTTGAAGATCAATAAAATTTCCTAAGATATAATGAGCATACATAGAATCCTAACCTTTTTCTCACAGCTTTCCGAGGAATCGTCTCTCTTTCCACCGGGAAGCTTCCGGAAGGTTCGTCTTCGTTCTGTACATCGGGAATATTGGCAACATGGTCTTTAAGGAAGTCGAACATTGACTCGTTCATTATGCACTGCTTACTGAAATTAAAAATATGTTTTAGCAAATGCCCGAAAGTTAATCCTAGGTCATTGGACATCATATCAAAGTCATACAGATGTGAGGTTGACATAGTTTTCGCTCTCTTGGACTTTGTTACCTCTCCCGCTTTCGATAGTAAAGAGGCAAGAAACATC
Source organism: Halocynthia roretzi (assembly GCA_013436055.1). Taxonomy (NCBI): domain Eukaryota; kingdom Metazoa; phylum Chordata; class Ascidiacea; order Stolidobranchia; family Pyuridae; genus Halocynthia; species Halocynthia roretzi. The sequence continues at coordinate 237,805 of QRAM01000104.1, forward strand.
TCCAAGCATTTGGCTGCAGAGCAAAATGAAATGTAGTGAGAATTTATACTGAACCATGCACTTCACGATTCATACAATATTTATGTTATGACGAATATTTATTCATTAGAAAAAAATCTTGATGCAACATACATATCAAAACTGGAACAGCTGCAGCCACTTTTCCTATCTCCTCATCCGTCTGCATAATTTTTTTAATCCTTGCCTTTTTAACAAATAAAAATTATTTAGTATTGATAATTAATTAATGGGTTTCGAATGTAGACTTTTGTTAATTTGTTACCGGAGGAAATCTTGAATTGTATTTTTTCTTTTTCGAAGGCATTTTTCAGTAAGACTTTCAACTTCAGAATAACGACCTGATTCCCAATGAATTCATTCAAAATTGTCCTCCAACATTACTTTCTAGGCTTTAATATATGATCATATCTAATTACATGGTTTGCGATCTAAAGGAACCGATATTTATTTATATATATCACATTTTTTTATCATTATAGAATGATCTACACTTTTTCTCTGTCGATGATGTATTTCTAAAATTTGTTTTTTTCGTCGATTTACAACCCAACTGCTAAATAATAACCTTCTGTCACATTGCACCGACTAAATATGAATTTACATAAAATAAAATCAATTTTTCTGTTTCCTTGTGATATAATGAGGTCAAGGGTTATCACGGTAAAAAAATTCAAGGTTCCGTGAAAATAAACTCTCACGTTAACAAAATTAAAATCATGCCTTTTTGTTAAGTGATTGTTGCCGTAATTATTTATTTTTAATAATATGAGTAATTTTACTCTCCATATTTCGATCTATGTCTATGGCTACTATTGTGTAAGAGTAAATTCAAATCAATTAGCACAAGTGACTATTTTTTATTCTCTCGCATCTTCACCGTGATTGTATGTAGCCTGTAGGGGTACTCGTTGTCTGAAAAAATTTGTTCGCTATCATGAATTCTAGAAATAGAATTTAATCATACTCAGCGAATAGTGATCTACAAGACGAGAAGCTGATCAAAAATGTTATGCTGACTGTTATACGAAGGTTTCATTTTTCAAGTAGGATTTTATATTCGCATCCTGTTAGTGTAAAGACCGCAAACAATGAAAGAACGTGTATACAAGGAAAAAGTTCCATTGTGATTTCTGTGCTTCATGCTTATGAATACAACGAGTTGTACAATACTTATATTAAATGTTTGAATCAGCTTAATGCTTGCTTCAATTCGAGGCAAATCATTCAAACTTGAAGGTGGCTGTAGCTATTGCGTGTAGTCTTATAAATAAAGAGGCATTCATTTAGGGGCCTGTGTGTATGTGTTTTTTAAAGATATGATTCGCCAAACCATGCGCATTAGAAATCTGCAATTGTGCATGGAGTCTTGGGTCCTTTCGGAGGCCATCGTAGGCATATCCGATTTAACATCTTAGTACATATATTTGCCTTAAACTGGCAATTAGTGCTTATCCGCTAGATAGTGCAAGATACCATATCAGGATATCACACTGGAAGCAGTTACGACTTCGAAACGGGTGAAAATAGATAAATGGAGTTAAATCTCTAGCTAATGGCGGAAATCCACATCTGGGATAACTCCGCTTTCACTGATAAGGTGTAGTTAGTTAACGCATAGACCAACATTGTTAACACGTCTACAGTACGAAACCTAGTCACGGGTCAGTAAGCGCGCGACCTTTCGTTCAAGGGAAAATTCAAGTCAACGGTCTGGTTGTTTTAGAAATGAGATGTGAAAAAGCGATATGAAATCTCACACGGAATTGAGCAAAATTCCCCTTCCGATACCAACTGTTGCATGTAAGTTGCACTATTGGACATCAAACGAGCACCAGTGTCAAATACCAGGTAATGTTCGTGTGAATTGCGAGGCATAAGCGAGTATCCGCTTCATCAGATTTCTCAATATTTCGTTAGATGACAACATTTCGGCTCGTTCTTATCACGAAAAGGCGCCAAAAAAACAAGAGGGAGGCCAAAAAGGACAGAACATACGGCATGGACAATATTATTCAGTAAAACAGAATTTTGTAACCAGTAGTGGTGGATCATGGATTCTTCCGAATAAGCGTCCAGATCACCTTCGGGATTCTCTCAAAGATATGGAAGAAACTTTGAAATCGCAATCAGTGTTGCATGTGAGATGGATTAAACGGAATCGAATGCAGGTGAAATGTCATCCTCATTATTTGTGTTATTTAGTTTAAGATAGATCCAGGTCCAGATGGATCCCAGAATAATGCATGTACAGAGAAAACCCGGATCCGGGCACCCTGTGGGACCAAAGACGAAATCCATACTCCATACTTCCCTTAGCGTGTAAAACTAGAATCCGGATATTGCTAAGAGCTCTCCCGGACCGATTTGCTAGTGTAGGGAACCAAACAAATGAATCGTGGATAGGGTTAAGTTATTCTATGTAACTTTATGGTTTACTACTAGAATACTAACTTCATTGAAATCTGCAGATTATTCTTCACACTGGACTGTTGATAAATATTCTTCTATCTGATACATATGACATTCAAAAAATCGTGTTTGATAAGTCTTTGATTGGAAAGATCTCTCAGGATGGCGGTGCCATATCTTCGGGTACTTAGTTATTATTTCCTTATTTCTTGATTTGTTATTGTTGGTGCACTATAATTAAAGTGAAGTCTGTTTTCTACGATTTCGATTACTTGTATGGTTCTTTTGGAACTCGGCTGAGCATGAACCATCATTCTGAATGAAACTTTGTTCTCAATTTAGCTTTCCTAAGCAGACAATTTTGCTTGCTCAGCTTTACGGACAAAAACAAACTTGGATTTGCCAGCTTCACTCAAAGACCTGGAACTCCCGATCATAAGCAAGTGTCGAACAAAATATCATCGATGGATATGAAAATTTCGTTCCATGATATTCCAGGTAGTGCAGCAACTGTTTAAACTTACTGGCTTGAGAATTAAATCAATTAATTTTTTTCTGGCTTTCATGATATCCCTAGCTCATTTTGTGTTCATTCTCCACTATTTTTCATCCCAACTATTCCACATATTGATGAGGTTGAAATAGGAATGAAGGTGTTGGACATGACAACCACCTGTTTCCCCTCATTGAAGTTTATTTTCTTTTCATAGTTTATTAGTCAAAATATTTATGTGGTTAGGTTTATGGTTAGGATATATATAATGTTATGCTCATGACAAAAGAATAACATATGCAAGAATTAATACTTGGTATATCTCATTATATTTGCTCAGAAGTTCAGTGAAATATTCTATCTGTATCATGATGCAATGTATATTATGATTTATTCCTAGAAATTCTTATCACAGCTGTTTTTTTTGCATCTATCACATTTCCATTTTCCTAGGAATTATGTCTGATTTCACTATACCTTTCATATCAAAGGACATTTGTTTTCATCAGGCACTCCTAACAGAAAAAGTGAGAAAAAATTTTGCGTTAACAAACTTGAAGATAAAGCTGTTTGTTGGTGTCCATCGTACAAAGGACCTAATTCGTGGACACCAACGTCAACAGACAAGGAGAGAGCAAACATGATACTTTTAGGGTGTTCATTTGGAAGGTAAATTGGGATATTCAGATGTAAATATTAGATATTGATTAAATACTTGATCACTCACTCAAAGTCAAAAATTGCCCGTACTTGCGAGCAACAGTGAATATTTGTGATAAGGGATAAACTATCTATAGTATCCAGTTTTCTCTGCTACTAATTAAACAAGTATGAAATTAAGAGAAATACTGTATGTAATATTTTATTCTCTACAGCAGGACATTTAAAATGTTCTTCTATTTATTCTATATCTATATACATAAGAAATCAAATAATGTCCGATCAAGTGTTACATATAATTCAGTAGTATCAGTATTAAAGCCATAAGCATCATGCATCATGATGGCTTTAATCCAGGCTATTGATTTGAAATGATTATTCATGAAATCTGAACCCGTTTCTGCCTTTGTAGGTTGGAAGTGCTCAACTACGTTCAGACAGAATGTGATCCTCTCTCAGTTGACTTCAGTAATTTAAATCCGTATCAGGTACAGCAAACTAAAGTATTGCCTGTAATTGTTCTCACATTTCTAAGACCTTATTATAACTCTACCAGATTCACACCCTCGAAAAATCTGTAAACGTAAGGAAAGAATCGTTTCTTCACTACACTGTGTATGAGTGCCTTCAGAACAAGATCCAGAGGTTGAATGTTAGCACGTTACCACTCAAGAGCGGTTTGTTGTCAAGTGCAAGAAACAAGTGAGTGCTTATAGTCACTCATGCAAACTGTGGCAGACATTTTTATCAAACTTGTTGTAGCTCTTCTGTAGTATTTTTAACAGCCAGTTGCAGTAAAATCCACTATTGGGAATTCTGGACTCTGGATTAGATCAGTATTACAAAAAGGAATTAATCAATATGCTGTAAAATTTTTTAAATTTTTGTAAATTGTAAAACACATTGTTCATAATATTTTTCTCCCTCCCCCCCCTGTATTTTTAAAAGATTGAAAACTTTACTTTTAGAACTGAGGATAAAGTAGTGATTGGCTGTACAGACGGCACACTCATCGTGTACAACATCATAACAAAAGCGATAGTTCAAGTGCGAGAAAGCTTGGTGCCAAGTGTCGTGTCATGGCACCCTAATGGTGGAATTGTTATGGTGGCCAGTGGTAGCGCTGAACTACGTTGCTATGACACCTCCTTGTCTCCATTGACGACAGTACTGATAGGAGATCTGTTTTCTGGAATGCCTGGAAGTTCCTTGAAGGTGATTGCAATGCGATGTTACTGTTGAAATAATAATGGATAAAGAATGGAGGGTGGTGTTTTGATTTCTATTACTATTTATTTTTAGCTCTCTCAGTTTCTAACAGCAGGCAATGGTTTGGTTAGTTTGTCTTGGCTGGATCCAAGCAAAGATGAATCGAGCGATAATCATGGTGTTGTCCAGCAAACCAAATTAAACCCCGCTCACGATGTTGCATTGGTATTATTCGACGGGGGCCCATTAGCTATATTGAAGCTTAATCTTGGTGTTATCAACAAGGGTTTATTGAGGCCTCTGGATATCATTAAAGAATATCTGTCTCACCGAAATGTAAGTTCTCTTTGTCTTTGTACTTCTTTCCTTTTTTATGTATTGATTTCCAGGACAGTCGTTTCAAACTTATATTTATGCCCTATACCCTGATTGTCAGTTGGCATTAAATGATATAATTGTTAATGTAATTGAAAGCTTGTGATGGATCCGTGTAAATTTCTGAAATACCTCACTGAATACTTCAGGTCACCCCTGCAATTCAAGTTCTTAACAACATCAACTGGAATACAGATGGCCATCAAGCTTTCCATGGTCTCATCTCAATTATCAACCATTTGCTGAAGTTACCTTTGATTCATGAAAGAGAAAGTATGTGCTGGTCTTCATTCAACACATTACCAAAAGAATAGATTGTGTTTCATCACAGTTAACCAATTTTTCTCTGTAGACCAGCTAGAAGGGACTTTAGCCACGTTTTATGCCCCTTCAATTCCCCTGTCAGAATCTGTGGTTGTACAATACAGACATGCTATTAGCAGGTATGATTGCAGTGACAACTTATTGACTGAATTTACTATAAAAGAGAATCGCAACGATTATTTTATTCTTCAAAGATAAGATAAGAAAAGATTCATTGAATCATACTGTCAATGGCATATCAATTACTAATTACTAAATAGCAAATAAACATGATTTTCCTGTTGCCACAATTGACGTAAGAACACAAACATCAAATATTTGTTCCTAATATTGTATTTCTTGAACTATCAGTTTCATGTTTCCAGTCCCAAATTTCAACTATTTTTGTCATCCATATATTCATACCCAGATATGCCAGAAAGTTCTTTTTTCACTTGCTACGATTCGGTCGCTACGAAAAGTCATTTTTGCTTGCGCAAGACATTCAAGCACAAGACTTGTTTGTTGACCTTCACTTTGCAGCCAAGGAAGTGGGAGAAAACAGAATTGCAAGGGCTGCTAAAGAGCGAGCATATGACCTCCAGTCTTCTGGGTCATCGGAGGGAGAGGATGAAGGTTGATATTTGATCTCTTTTGTAATTTCCAGTGTAAATACAGCATTCAATTCGTATTTGTTGTCGAAATTGTACCCGCCTTTTCGAGAATCAAAATCAAATCTAATGTGCTATCATTGATGATCGATGGATGACACTGGTGCGTGCTAGGGGCAAGTTTATACTGGAATACAACATCCCATTCTTTCCACCATTATCAATATTTCAATCTTAATCAACAAAATTTATGTTTAGCCTGTAATGAAGTACCGACTCCGTCTCCAGTAACCGAAACTTTCCCGACTGTCCTATTTTTGCACTAATCGTGTTTCGTAATCGTTATTGGATCATAATACTCTTCTTCCTTTGCAAAGATTCATATTCAGATGACAATGACCATATCAACATGCAAGCCAGAATTCTGCAAGAAAGCAGACAAGATGGGGGAGTCAGACAAAGCAGAAAAGGTGCTAGATCGCAAGGTGACAGATCAAAAGATAGACGTGATAAGGATAAATTAAAACGAACGGTACCACCTTCGTACCCTCCTCCGAAAATGAATAACTTCATGACAGCATTGATGAATGAGGCCAGAGGTATGTATGGGTGTATAAACATCAAAACTTTTCCTATTCTGGATAATGATTTTTATATTTTTCACTCATTTCTAATCCCACATCACTAGCTGTGGTGCAAGAAAATTCTGGAGCACAAGGAGATGAAGACCAAGATGATGCAGCAGGAAAGAGTAGTAGCAGCCTGAAAGTAATGCATTTAGGTTATGTGTAACTGATGTTATCTCTCAACATTGTGAGGGAGGATATGAAAGATATTTTTCTTTTGACTGTTTTTCTATATGCTAAAGTATTTCACTTGTATGGATGATATTTTCAGTATCTGCACGGTTTAAATAGTTTATGCTAAATATTTGCTAGTCCGGTTGTGTTTTCTTCGTGTTGCCCTACATTTTGCACATTCATCTGTATGGTTATTGCAACTTCTCTTTATTCGGCATAGTAATTGGGCTGTCAATACCCCGCATACAAGCATGAAAATGAGGTTACATTACTGAGGTGATTTAACTCACTTTGGAGCAAAATTATATTGAATTTACTAGAAATTCATCTTACCAGGGGCTATCAAAACACAGTAACTTAAAATAGCATTTAATTTGGCTTTACAATAGGAGAAATATTATGCAGATGATAAACAACTTTTGCAAATGATTCTCTTCACTAACTTTCAATTCTTCAATATAACTTTCGTTTGATAAGTGGTGCCGTTTCAGGATGCTCTTAGATGTATATAATTGTGTCAAGATGCTATCCACTTCAAGAACTCCATTTTATGCTAAAATGACTTTAATATCCGAATCTGAAATTCAACTGTGTTTTATTTTATATATTTCCTACTCCTGAGTAGTTGATTTTTCCATTGTCCCTTTTTCTACTGTTTCTGGTGCTTGATAAGTTTAATATACTCGTGGTAAATCTGTAGACTGTATTTAGCATAGTATTGTACGTTGCACATTATTTTCTGTCTGTCCTACTTAATACCATCATCACTTGTGTCTGTAAATTTGTATTATTTTTTATAGAATACTCTTAGGTCTAGTTATATATTATCTGAGATAGGGGTGTTTCTGCGGTGCATGCTGAATGAAATTATTTCTTCGGAACAAAATCGATCTGAAAACATGGGTGATAACTGGTCAGAAGATGCAAATGGGACAAAGGATGTTATGTCTCCTAAAAGGATGTGGTCTCCGCCCAAAAATCAATCCTCTAGAATGGATGAATTTAGACAGAAAGTCAATGCCACCCAAGGCCTAAATTTGGGTATTGCCTTATTACTAGAATCACTATTTTAATTTTTCATCTACATTTTCTTTAACCAACCTATATTTGGATAGAAAATTATCACCAACTCTATCGATGGTCTGTTGAGAACTATGATAAGTTCTGGGAACTTTTCTGGAAAGATGCTGATGTATTACACTCGGTGAATTATGACAAAGTTGTTGATAGGAAGCTCAAAATCACGGACATTCCAAAATGGTTTGCAGGATCGAAACTGAACTATGCAGAGAATATATTACGCTTTGATGATGACAGAATCGCGATTTTCGAAACTGGTGAGATGAATAAATGACATGAAAACTAATTACCCTAGATACTGGAGTCTAGGTGTCTGTTGAAAATTACTCTCGAGGTTGAAATATGATTAGGAAAATTATGTGATGTAGTTTAAAAAAAACATAAAACCTAACTATTTATAATTTAGACTCGACTCATCTTTGAGACATCAGATTTCCTTGGGTTTCCGTCTCAAATCTGACGTCATATTTTAGATCGACTTGTATTTATGGCAAATAATATGATGTATTAACAAATTTTTACCATAATGTAGTTGAAACCATAGCAGATTGACTATGAGGTTGGCTGCTTCGTTTTCATCTTGTATCGTTTAATATGCAGGAGAACACCGTGCAATTAATTCGATAACGCACAGGCAGCTGAAGAATCTTGTTTCAGTTTATGCAAAGGCTTTGAGGAATATCGGTGTGATGACTGGTGACAGAGTTGTGGGTATGAAAAACTTATATGAAAATCAACAAATGGACTCCTTGTTAAATAAGTTGAAGATGTATTCCTACTGACTGGTTATCATTCAGACAATTCACTAGAGAATCTAATTTCCTCTGGGCTTTCCTTCTTACATGATAATTCCCTACATGGATATTTTCCACAAAATAATTTTTCTCACAAGCAGTGTTTCAACTTTTCCAGACGAACCCAAATTTGTCCACTCCATTTGTCCATTTGTCCCTCACCCTTACCTCCAAAATGAGGTAGACCGCATACTTTAGTATCTCCTCTGAGCATCAATAGTAAATGTCGCAGTTGGAATAATATTCGTAGGTTTTGAGCACCAGTAGAAAAATGTTGCATTAGGAATATTGAACACAACGCTTGTAAATATATTTCTCACTGTATAAGGTAGTAGTAGAACTGCACTCCTAAAAATTAGGTTATCCTTTCTTTTTTGACAGCTATATAAACATTTATGTTAGCACAGAATGAACACTGCGTGGAATGGCTTTTCTTTTCAATAGGTTATCTTCCCAATTGTTCCCAGGCGATCATTGCTATGCTTGCTGCTGCAAGTATTGGAGCTATTTGGAGTTCAACATCTCCTGATTTTGGCATTTCTGTGAGTCATTTTATATTATATTTACTTGCATTATGATGGCTTGATATATTTTCTTCAGTAAAACCAGTTTTATCTTTCTAGGGTGTTTTGGATCGTTTCAAGCAAATTGAGCCCAGCGTGATTTTCTCAGTTGACGCTGTGTGGTACAACGGAAAAATACATGACCACCTTAAAAAACTGGAAAAGGTCGCAGCCGGACTGCACACACTCAAACATGTTATCGTCATTCCATTCGTTCACAAAGAATCGGAGCTGAACATCTCTGATATTCCAAAAAGGTACTTGTTCGAGGATAATTGCTTGATTGAGAGTTTTTTAGTTTTATTCAATATTGTATTGTCCTAGCTCGACTCTGGGCGAATTCTTGAGTGGTTGTGAAGGCAGTGAACTGAAATTTGAGCAACTTCCGTTCAATCACCCGTTGTTCATCATGTACTCGTCTGGTACGACCGGCCCACCAAAATGTATGGTTCATTCTGCCGGGGTAAGAAACTACAGTGTATGGATAGTGTAATATTATAATTATTATTTGAATTGGGAGCTCATGTGAGCAGTTGATAAGATTCTAGCTACAATACAGATTTAAAATTATCCATGTTCATAGAGTCCTTTTATTATTAGAAAAAATTATTGGAAGGGCAATTATAATGTGACATTGAACAATGTGTTTTCAAATTTGAAACAGACTTCATGGACTTAAGCACGTATTAGCGGAGTGATGTACCAAAGTGTACTGCTGTGTGGTACATATCTTATACAAATCAAACTTACTTACCATGTAAATATAGTGGAATGTGTATGCTTGAATGAAGAGCCTTGCTATGTATACTAACAACTACTAATGGCAATTTTTTTTATATATTCTGCATCAGGGTACTTTACTACAGCACATGAAAGAACATTTATTGCATGGAAATATGAAGAAGACTGATATCTTGTTATTTTACACAACGGTATTGCGACTCACCTGATTAACCTACTCATCGTTTCCACTGTTAACAAGAACCCAATCTGTTTTAGCCATCATACAAATCTTTTTGATCTTTAGACAGGTTGGATGATGTGGAATTGGCTTGTAGGAGCTCTGTCTACAGGAGGGGCTATTGTACTCTATGATGGTTCTCCATTTCAGCCCCATACGAATGTGTTGTGGGATCTTGTTGATAAACTCAAGTATGGTTAATTTACATTGATGTGCAAAGTTTTCTAGAAAATTAATAAAAATTTCAATTCCAAATCGCATAATTTTTTCTTTTTTTGAGAAAGCAATAGAGTTTCATCCGTACAGTTTAATACTTCCGTCCATCGGTGTTTAATCTTTGATTTTATGCTTTTTGTAAATTTCAGAATTTCAATCCTAGGGACAAGTGCAAAATGTCTTAGCATCATGCAAGAAAAGGGTCTAACCCCTAGCAAATCCCACAAACTAGACAGTCTTCATACGATATTGTCAACGGGATCTCCTCTGGCTCCCTATCAATATGATTATGTGTATGAAGGAATAAAATCGGATGTGGTTTTGGGGTCTATTACAGGTAAGTAAAGTTTAAGTCCAAAGTGAGCATAAATGTGATGTATAAAAATGACCTGAATATGCTACATAGGCGGAACAGACATCATATCCTGCTTTATGGGTCAAAACTTCGCAGTACCAGTCTATCGGGGTGAAATCCAGGCGTGCAATCTCGGCATGGCGATGTCCTGCTATGATGAAGAGGGCAAGCCGGTTTTGGACGACAGAGGAGAGCTTGTGTGCTCTGTGCCGTTCCCGTGCATGCCCACCCACTTTTGGAACGACAAAGATGGAACTCTTTATAAGAAGGCTTATTTTTCCAAATATCCAGGTACGGAGAATTTAACAAATGTAATTCTGTCATGCTAAATTTTTTTTTCTATATTCTTTATCAGATTACAAATTACTGTTATTCCTGTAATATTGAAACAATTAATTTTGGATTTTCCTAATTTAAAATCTTGCTTCAATAGGGGTTTGGGCTCATGGAGATTACTGTGTATTCTCTTCAGCAACAGGTGGGATTGTTATGTTGGGGAGGAGTGATGCAACATTAAATCCAAATGGAGTACGATTCGGATCTTCAGAATTGTACAGAATAAGTATGGTCTACCCGTTTATACTTACTGGTGTTGCATATCATATATCCATGTATGTTTGTACCATTTTCGTTACATAGTCGAAGGTTTCTTCAGCAGAGAAGTGGAAGACTCCTTGGCAGTCGCTCAACGCAATTCCGAGTCTGAGAGGGTGATATTGTTTTTGAAACTTACAGAGGGGACAAATTTTACAGACTCGCTTGTAAAAACGATCAAGTCGCAGATCAGAGACCGCTTGTCACCACGTCACGTTCCTGCTTTGATACTCGAAACCAAAGACATTCCGGTAAGTCTGCGTCTTATTATCTTCAACATCATTTCATTAATTATTTTGATGAATCGCAGTACACAATCAGTGGAAAAAAGGTCGAGATCGCTGTGGCTAACCTCATAGCGGGTAAAAAAATCACTCACGATGCTGCTCTTAAAAATCCAGAATCATTAAGATATTTCGAGAACATTCCGGAGCTCAAAGGATTTTAGTCCTTAATTTTACAGAGTTACTTGCCTATGCTTGCTTTTATACAGATTTTTTAGTTTATCTTTTGCTAGAAGTTAGTGTCTGAAAAAATCGACTACACACGCATATAAAACAAACACCGAGGGCATAACATAGTTTACATAAACTTAAATTTTTCTAACCCTAATGGGTACTGGGTAGAGTGCCATCACACACCTAAGGACAAATGCACTTAACCGAATTTCACTTGTTAAAATTTTTTAGCTTAGCTTGCTGTTTCACTTCATGCACTTCGTATGATACTTAAATTATTTGCAAATGAATACCTTCCGTCTTCGATTAGCGTTCGATATAATTATTACTGTTTTTAGTCACGCCTATTGCCTTGAGATGTGTCATACTTTTTTTTACCTCTACTGGAATAGGGAGGATTAGCAGATAATTGTAATACTGTACGTTTAGTTTACTGAAAAGGCTGAGAAGATTCTGTGGGTTATGCACTGTTCTCCATTAATTTTGTAGAGTCTAATACGTTGTTTGCATTGAAGCTTTAGCTTTGCATGATGCAGTAATAAACAGTCTTTTGGCTACCTACATAAGTTTTTGCGCGGTTTCCTGTGAAGTTGTATGCAACGCATATTGGATGGCAGCGCTGTGTTAGTTATAGAGGTGATGTGTGAAGGGGAGGAATTCTAAATACTTAAAAAGTATTATAAAATCGAAAAAACACTGTTTCTATATCATTGTAACTATTCTACTTGAAATCAGTGGATTTCTTCACTTATGCTGTTTTACTTTGATGTTGTTAGGTTTGCAATAACTATGGCAAAGTGTGCTTAGAGCCCAATAAGACATTTCCATCTATTTTATCACCACAAAATTTAGTAAGCATGAACAAAAATGGTCTAATGAAGAGGTCAGAGCTGTTTCCATTGTGCGATTATTCCCAGTTGAAGATAGTTTGTGTAATAGTTCTTTATGTCGGCTATAATTTATCTCTTCTCTTTATCCATTAGGTGTAACATGTTCTGACATGTACCCAATTTTCATTGTAACAAACGGTCTAATATGGAATGCCTTTCCTTAGGTGGTGTTGAGAAATACAGTTTTTGATTTTCTGAATATCTTTCCTCCACCAGGATGACGTCCCTGAACTTCCAGTCTTGCCAGTTTTTGTTTAGTCTGCAAGGTGAAACATGAGCTGCAGTGTTCATCTAAAATTATCAACCTATGAATGGAGATATGCATACTTGTCTGTTGGAGCGAGGCACTTACTTTATTAAGGCATCCACTATTTGTTCCCTTTTCTCAAGACAATTTGGTGCCTCCACTTTCTCCATAGATGAACACTGGACATCTTTAAATATCATCAGCCCTCTTATGGCAAACCAACCTCCATACAACTTGTGATAACAAACCCCGTATATTCTTTCATTTGGACCCCAAGGGGTTTCACATATACATACACCTTTTTCCATTTCATTCACCCTGAACTTCGGACATGTTTCATTGTGCATATTTTCAACATCTGCTTTCTGGTAATAGTAAGCAGCTCCTGCCACATGAGCGGCTGTTTGCATGAGTGCTTTAGGTTTTCTGTTGGGATAGAGCTCAAAATCTTGAATTGTATGCACTTCCAAATTTGGAAAAAGCTGAAATCAGGCGAATACAAATCACCAATAGGATACTATCATTAACTGTGGTGCTTTATTAGGTATAGCAGTACCTTTTTGGCTTCTTCAAAATGGTGTTTCTGGCATTCATCAATTGGATCTATGGGAAATCTGGACTCCCTGTTTTGCTGCAAGGTAGTTGAGTGTGTTTCAGATATCTTATTGCTATAAGTACCGTATTTTTTCTGATATAAGACGCGTCTTATATTCATTTTTCAACCCCATTTTTGTGTTATAAATATAGCAGACACTGCAATACATTTAAGAGCAAAACTCGCAAGCCACTTGTGTTGTACACTCAAATTTGCTCTCCCTGGCGTCAAAAGCTAGTTATCTCATTTCTAACCCAACAAATTTATTCATTTTTACGTCCATTGCTTGCAGTGTCACCCTATACCGATGGATTGTTTGATTTTCTGAATAAGTAGTGAGGAGGTCACTAATGTCAACGAGGTCCCAATACCAGATTTTGGATCCAAAATATTGAAATTGATCACGTTTTAGCCGAGTTGGTTGTATGTGTGGACTGATCTGATCAAGGTTTCAAAAAATAACATTTGCAGGTAGGTCTATATATTTGACTTTTGTTGCATCATATTTTCGAGGGTGTCATATATTTGAAGAAATACGGTTTTGAAATTAAAGTGGATTGTATTAAAGTTACTTCACACTTACCTTGAGGAATGGTATGAAAGCTTTTTCAAACATGGATGGCTTACTTATAACTACAAATGCCACAGTATCGTATTCATATTGAAGTTGATAATCTTTTGATACCGCATCATTGTACCATCCAACCTGAACAGGGGAATGAAAATTGATGATTTGCTTGCAGTGGTTGCATTTTTAGTCAATTTGATGTATTTTTTTCATCTTGGCGAGATGAATTTTTATGCTGTTTCAGAATATTACTTCATAATTCCAATTGTTACTGAAGCGGTAATGTCACTTACTTGAAGGGATTCATTTTGGTTATCTATGACATGTGCCTGTATTTGTATTACCAAATAGATATAGTGTACCTTTAGTATTGAGCTCTGCAGTCCAATTGGATCGAAGTATCGGTTGAGGCTATTTAGTATTTGTTGGCACTCCATGCAGCATGTTTTATTAATGTTAGATTTTATTTATGCTAAACACCAAAGTCATATTGAGCAATCATTATTACTTCCTAGTACACGTAATCTACACTAACTAATGTGACAGTAATGAAATATAACCAATATATACTAGCATGCACCAAAATAACAGTGGGTGTTGCTTGCGTTAAAAAAATTGAGCACTAATTTCATCCTTACAGATAATTAAACTTAAAATACTTGCGGCATCACAAAAACTCACTTTTTATTATGACACAGTTATATATAACGACACATTTATATGTGCAATAACAATCTCTTGAAATATATTTACCAATTGAACAGTAAAGTTTTTTAAAGACATTTTTGCAAATTTTTTTTCCAGGATATATATTAAGCTTGGAATGTCTTATCCAAAAAAATTCCCACTATGCAAGATATTCATACTATGCTATATTGCAAAAAGTATTGTGCCTTTATTTACAAAATCACTCGCATAACTACACAACTACTACACATAATGACATAGATTTAACATTTTCTATTCCCTACGAAGAGATCGGTAAAGCGACATGCGTAAATGTCTTTGTCCCGCACGAGCTAAAATCTTGTGCAGTATGGCCCTCGCCTTTCACGATCCATTTGTATGTCAAAAGTCCCTCGGCTCCCACCGGACCCCTGGCATGAATCCTTGTAGTGCTTATGCCGACTTCGGCACCCAGACCCATTCTGTGCCCGTCAGCGAACCTTGTGCTTACATTATGAAAAACGCAAGCGCTGTCAATGTTTTTTAGAAAATATTCTGCAGTTTCATCGCTGTTCGTCACAATTGCCTCTGTATGGGAACTACCATATTTGTGGATGTGTTGTATCGCATCTTCCACATTGTTCACGACTTCCACACAACATTCTAAATCCGAGTACTCTTTATTCAAAGAATCCGTGAAGTTCGGTGTAAAAAGTAATTGTGAAGCTAACTTCGGTCCGGAGTTGATCTTGACCCCTTCTGCTCTAAGCACGTCAGTTATTTCTTTGAACGTAGATGTGTGAATTAGATCTTTGTGAATTAGCAATGTTTCCATCGCATTGCATGCGGCAGGATAATCGCATTTTGCATCCCGTATGATACGACAAGCCATATCCACATTGCAATCTTTATCGACATAGACGTGGCAAATTCCCTCACTGTGGCCCAACACAGGTATCGTAGAAATTTCTTGTATACCACGTACCATTTCTGAAGAACCCCTGGGAATGACTAAATCTATGTCTTTGTCGAGTTTAAGCAAATCAGACACTTCCTCTCTCGTGTCCACCAGTTTGACGGCATCAGAACAGTCGTGTGTTGACAGGGCTTCTTGTACAATACCATGAAGACAGTGATTGCTTCTCGCTGCTTCTTTTCCGCCCTTCAACAAAATTCCGTTCGCGGTGGCGATCGATAAAGCAGATATTTGAGGAAGGCAATCCGGCCTGGATTCGAATATGATCAAAAGGACTCCGATAGGAACGGAGATCTGCTCAGCAGTTAAATGTTCAGATAATTGTGTGCGTTTTATGATTCGTCCAGCTAGCCCGTCACAAAGTGCGGCCACCTGTCTTGCGCCGTTTGCAAGGCTGTACAGTTTTTCATGAGTGAGGGTCAATCTGTTTATCATGGCTAAAGAAAGTTCTCCCTTATCCATCGCTTCCTCAATATCTAATTTATTCGCGGCTAAGATTTCTTCTTCCCGACTTTCCAGAAGAGCCGCAAGTTTCTGCAATATTCCTGCTCTCTCTTGCGGCTCTAAAAGTTGCAGTTTTCTAGAAGCCGTTCTGGCAGCTTGAGCTTGCGTGGCTCCATTGTCTCCGTTCAGTTCGACTTCTGTAAAGAAAGTTCCCACCGGCTTTCCTTTAATCACATCAAGAATAGTCGTGCCGACTGCAGAACATCCGTTGGTAATGACCACTGACGTTCCTCTCTGGACGGCCCACAATGCTGCCTGGACCTTGGAGTCCATACCACCCAAGCCAACCCTGGATTTTTTCCCGTATTTAACAGCAGTTTGGCTTTTTATGGAATACGTATTGATTAATTTAGACTGGCTTGTACCAGGAGGTGTGGTATATAATCCATCTACATCAGACATGAGCATGAGTAAATCAGCCGACATTTGTACACCAAGACGTGCTGCAAGGCTGTCGTTATCTTTGATGCTGATTACACCTTCAAGATCTTGGTTGGGGCCGGGCGGAGGAACTATCGCATCGTTCGTGTTGATTATGGGAATGATTGAAAGAGACAGAAGACTTTCGAGTGTCGACTGAAGATGAAATCTATGCTCTCCAACAAAATCTTGCTTTGATACAAGGATCTGTGCTGTCGATATATTGTATTGGGCAAACATGATTTCATAGAGAGACATGAGACCACTCTGCCCAGCCGCAGCACAAGCTCTTGGGTCGATATCCTGCTTTACAGGTACTTTGTCATTTTCAATACCAGTTTTCCATCGATTGGTCTTTATTGCTTGCCTGACGCTCTGGTTCAAAACAAACTCATGTCGAAGTCTTTGTTTTCCGAACGCGACGGCACCGCTCGTCACCAACATCATTCTGTGTCCCGTATTTTGAAGTTCTGCAATCTGCTCTATTATGCAAGCAAGCTGTCCTAGAGCGATGCCGCATTCATCACCCCTGGTCAGCACTGCACTGCCGAGTTTGACAATAATCCGGTTTGCATGTTTCAACTCTTTCCTATGCAAAAACGCTTTTCCTGTTACCACTTGGCTGTTTGTGATTTCGTATCTCTGTAGACTGTGCGGCTCCCTTTCTGTCAGAACCGAGATGCTTTTGCTGTAACCACTCGAACACCTTTTCCACATACTTCCCTTGCTTACAATGGGAGATGTTATTTTCGAGATATTCAACATGATGCTTTCATATATTATTTAAAAATTAATTCCCTATACCAAACAAGGTTCGAAAACAGACAAATGGATTCAATTCTAGAGATCAACAGTTTCTAGAATTTGTAGAATCGCCCCTAGGGTAATCTTTTCTAATCCTCTTTTGACTATGTTAGTAACACCGTATGTTTTGTTTACATGGTCTGCTTCTGCATTTTATAACACGTGGATTCTATTACCTTTAACCTGTATTCACGGATAGCGACTCATGAACCGCATATCCGCTTTTTAATTTCCGTTAACACGAATATCGATATCTACTTATATGTTCGTCTTTAGTAGCCATTCTTGTTGCAATCCATGCCTTGTCCTTTCTGTTTGATTCGACAGAATTATGATTTTTTCACTGAGCTTATGACGCATGTACCGTGATCATTACCTTCCTGATCCAATATTACATCACCCGTCCAGCTGTAGCGTCTAGCAGTCTTTATTGAGGGGACCAACTGTGTGTCTATAGCTTTTTTCGCCGGTCTTCTTCACCACTAAAACATAAAACCAAATCCTCTATGTTGTTCAAGTAGTATCCGAGTATACAAAAATTCTCGAGCCACTTGCTATTCCTGAGAGAGGCATTATAACCTCCAATCTAACCTATTTACCAATTCGAACCCAATAAACTAGAGATACTAGAAACCATCAGGCATGTCTGAGTTGTGTACAAATAGCCAACCCTTAAAGGGCTTGTAGAAAATCCTTGAAGGTTGTTTAAGGAACCAATTTTTAATTGGTATATTGGCAAGATGTTTTCAAAGTCTCGTGGTTAACATGGCCATCCCTAACAAAGATCCTAGATCATTGGCTACAGTTGCCCGTAACTGCTATCTAGTAAATAATCGAATTTGTTTTTTTACACAGGCAATACAAATACACTTACTGATTAATCATCTTTATTTAAAGAATTTTCATTTCATCATTTCATGTGAATACAAAGTGCTGAATTGTGTACGTAATCATACATGAACTACACAGATTTGATAAGGTAAATTAAAATACAGTGAAATTTTGGTGCAAACTGGTAGTGACTAAATCACAAAGAAGCGCAACCAGAAATTCAGGGACATGATATTTGGCAGATTTTGGAAATCAAGAATAAAGTTAATGACACAAAATATACAGCAATATACTATACAAATAGTGTCTACGATAATAAAATGCCATTTATTACATTTACAGTGAGAATGAGCTCCATGCATTCGTTCCATGTTTCAATTCTTAAACTGATAGTGCTGTAACTTGATAAAAGTATGGATTGATATTCAACATACTATTGTTGATGAAAGTCGCTATAAACTATTATCTAGTTGAACTAAGCATTTGAAGTTGTTCTGGAAGATGTTCAATAGCTTTGTTTAATTAGCAATTATTTCACTAATAATTTCTCTAAAATAGTAAAGCTATTCATGCAAATCTGGGAAAACATTCATTCAACTATCTGTGAATGATTAAGATTTCATCAAGTGAATGGTATTAAGCTGTTCCACAGTTTTTCAGACGGCTTTGTCTTTCCATCGCTAGTAGATTTTCTCTTCTGTTATACCTAGCAGCTTGTTTGTTAGCTTCTATTGCAGCCTCATAGTTTTCCTTTGCCACCACTTGATCACCGATGTTGGAATTGTATTGAGCTTGCCTCCACTGGCGGCCAATCTAGAGACAGCAAGATATAAATATTGGTAACTTTCACAAAACTACAATCACAAGCCAAAAAAATCATGTCACGCATCAGGAAGGCCATGTGAAAAGGGACTTATGCTTGCGATCATACAAAAAATAATTTGAAAGCGCATCACTTGTCGTCTCCCTATGTTTTATGAGAATAAATATATAAATTAGATTGAGTTTCTATTTTGATCATTGTGTCCTGTTGGATGTACAATTTGTGATAGACGAACTGACATTTTCAAAGATTGCTAGACGTGATTAATCTATGTGTGTCCCATATTTCACTTTTCAAAAGTTGGCACTGATGGAATGGCAATAGTTTACCTGTTGTCTCAATTCTTTATTGTGATCGGCTTTAACTTTTTCAAAGTGAGTTTCATTGCTTTTCCTCTGTCGCTCTTGAAGCCATTCCTGATGGCAGTGTTTCTTGTTAAGGTGGTCTACCTCTTTCTGATAGAAACTATTTCTGAAATTCTGTAATACAAAATTTAGGAATTATTCTAGTAAATAGATAAAGAGGTCTTTGGAGGAAGAGCGCTACGTGAAAGCTATGTGGAAAGCCTCTTTTCCCCAAAAATTATTTCATCTTCTCTTCATGTCATCTTGGTTCACTGCCTGACCTGATTAATTTTTGCCTTTGCTTCAATTGTGTTAAAAACTTTTTCCTCATAGGTTCTTTGCTTTTCAATGTCTGAGCCAATTCTCATCAGAGCCATTTGCCTAATAAAAGTTCAAAGAGTTCAAACTATCAGTTTGGCTTTGCTATTTTAGAAACCTTAAAAATAAATGTATATAAAAATGAGAGAATTAAGCATCTACCTTTTAAAATCCTCAGTATTCTTTGCTTTTCTGTAATGCTCATCACCTCTGCTTGGATATGCCGCTGTAGTTTGCCAAGCATCATCCCGGTCCCCATAGGATGTATCCATCTGTAGATTAAGATTTATAAAAATAAAGTATAGAAATGAACAAGCATGTGATAGTATTGAACAGAAACTCACATAGTGTTTTTGGACATAAGGTGTCTTCAGGTGTTGTAACAGGGCAGCACGATCGCTTTTAATTAGGCTACGGTCAACAGTCTCAAAATGTGATCTGGTGTTCACTGCACCAGAATAAGATCCGAAATCTGGATCTTTCCACGTGCTGTACTGTAATCATAGTCCACAACTTTGAATATCTACGCTATTTACATAAATTATTATATTATTTAATGGAATGGAAAATAACACAAGAAATTTTACCAGCCCATGGCTGCCTCCGTACGGCTTGCGATGCATACGTGGCTGTGGCGTTTGAGGCCAATTTTTCTTCCACTCGGGCCGTGGATTTCTCTTTTTAGTTCTGAAACTGCGCTTAGTAGTAAAATATTGAGCGTCGCCGGTGTTTATCGCTTTGTCTTTCATCAACGGCCAAGTACGTATACTGTCGTTCGGCGAAGCTTCAGTGTCCGAATCGCTACAAACGTGTAATTTTGTCGAATTAATTTGTATAATTAGTCAAATGACTTTTCTGTTCTCATGATGAACTGTTTTGCTTACCTATCTGAAGAAGACGAGGATGAGCTGCTTTCATTGGCTGAGAAATAAGTGTCTGATTCATTCAGTTGTCTTCTGACTTTTGTGTCTAGATCATCATCTGATACTGTTTGACCAAAATTTACAGAGATATTTTGCAAATTAACAATGTAAAATGAACATTGATTTTCCAGCATCTTTTATTCCAGCATGATTTTTCAGCTGGGTAAAGTAGTTTCTCAATCTTTCAAACTTGCCACGGCTGCGTGAATATTTCTAGGTCTGGTCACAATCGTTTCAGTGTGAACAAAAACAGTGGTTATGACCAAATAGTTATCCTCTGATTTATCATGTTTGACGCTAGCTACATTATATTTAGTGGTTATTTAATTTCATTAAAAAAACATTCTTTGGTATTTTACACAGTTTGGAAGATGTTAATGAGATGTCAGAGATGTTGCATAAACCTCAGCATGGTCTTGGAACCAAGGATGCAGGATGAGTGATGTTTAACTTGTACCAAATAATTAGAATACATCTGATGTAAAGGTTGAAGGACACGAAAAACCTCACATGTCTAAAATAGCCAGATATACAGTGGGTGCTAGGTTACAAAGTTAAACCTCCTTAATTATCTGATTACCAGAAATTTTTGGTTGCTCGACTGGATAGCGTCTTCTGTACGGCAGTGCGGTTTGTGGGTAGTAATTCAGTGACAAGGGTTCATAAAGAAGGTGGGGCTGACATGACAATATTTGTGGCCAGCATCTTAAGTAGCGGGGAATCGGTGTCATCAGTGGATATGTGGGCAAATAGAAATAGCCTCTGTACCATGATGGATAGTAGTACATTGCTCTCCTGTAAAATAATTGGAAATAAAAATGTTGTATAGATTATGCATGATCCCCCTTTCTAGCAAATTGTGAATCCGCGACCCCGATCTGTAACACATATCAGAGACCCGGCGATTAAAATTAAAAGTCAGATATTTTTGAAAGAAATTCAGTACATCCACATATTTTTCTGTTCTGTCTGTGATAGTTTGCATACTGTAATATAAGAAGGCCCCTTTGGCATCAAAGATATACAGTAATATTGACAAGCAAAAGTGGGATGGTGAGAATAGTGGGTATGTTTGTCCTCTGTAAGGTTTAACTCATTTCCATACTTTACGGTTAGCAGTGGATCCACAAAAGGAACTTCTAAAACATCATCCAATAGTGTCGGCAATGCGTGAGCGCTTTGTGTCCTCAATGCTGTAGCAGATTTCCGCGCAGTAATCTGAATCGTATTTCAATGAATATATCTAATTTTCAGGCAAGATTTAGAACAGAAAGTTACTAACTGGCATTTGCAGTTCCAAAACAATTCTGTCATATAAAGGGGCAGGTATCCAAAGTGCTTTGCCTTTAGGCACTTTAACTGTTTTACCGTTCCAGAATGTCACAACTAAGTCGGTGTCTTTCCTGTCACCTATGAAAAAGTATTGTCAAATTAACTGAAAAAAGATAATCAAACAGTGTTATTAAGGTCAACATACCAACTACGTATCTATTTTCTATCCCAGAGAGAACCTCGCCGGGCCCAAAGCGGGGTTTGTTCACATTCCATTGTGCAAGAATCTTATAAGGAATATTAAAAAACACATGTAATTATATAATAATGCCTCTTATGTATCGTCTGATAAAAACAGATGAATTACCTTATCTCCTGGTACTACCGAATGCCTTTCGGCGTCGTTCAATGTGATTATGTCGTGAATGGGTACTTCTTCCATTCTCAATTCAAGACCTTTCTTTATCCGGTCAAACTCGATAAGGAACTGCGATTGGTTGCCCTAATTCATGCAGAAGAATGCATAGTATACGCAATTGGACAGATATTACTTACAACAACTACCATACTTCGATTTCCTGAGCTATATTTCCTTTGTAGTAATATCCATCACCCCTTCTGGCTAGCACCCTTGTTCCGCGAGCAACTACGCTTGCTATAGGAGTTTTACTGAGATCTTGTACGATTGCTGATGTGTCAAGCACAGGCAAAGGCCTACAAATACAGATTTAAAATTAGAAATAAGAACTACTCAACACAGCTTGAATGGGTCAAATTTGAGACAGATATTGAAGAAAAGTATGTTGTGTTGAAAATAACTTGTGAATAACAGCCACAAAAATTGATTTCAATAATTTCTGCTTACCAGTATAAAGGAGAAAGAGTTGGAGCTGGACAAGTAACAATTTCTTTTGATTTCAAAATCGGTTCTTTACTCAAACAGGTTTTCACGCTGCAAAATTTCGGCCTCGATGAACGGAAATCATCGTTGGAATTGTACGCTGGATGAGCCTGAAATCAAAGTAATGTTCTAATCACTATCGTCATTATTTTGTCTTGTTATGCAGAAAAGTTTTAAGCACAAACCTTTTTTACATCTCCCAGTTCAGTTATAGTTATCACATAAAAGCTTCCCTTTGTGAAATGGGCGAGATCTTCGCAAAATTCCGAACGTTCATCCGGCAGTGGAATATCGTCGAACGAAAGCGAAATGCAGTGGACTGGCCTTCCAAGATTGAATTTAAGCACATCACTAGCATCTTCTTCCCTTGATCCGTTTGTGACCTGTTACACAGAAAACAGTATTCGAATATTTTCTACAGCAGAAGTGGATAGTGGTAAGTCTGTTGTGGTCAATATACATATATTTCTTGCTCGTTGAATCATAAAAATGAGACTATATTTACATTATTTACAGTAATAAACAGTAATTAATGTATTGAATTAGCATTGAAACAGTTGGTCGCAACATTTATAAAATATTGTCCAAGCTTGTTTGTTTCTCCATACCAAGTAAACTGCATCACAATTTCCATCCAAGAATGCGAGTCGCAATGATCCAGTTATGTTGTTTCCACTGCTTCTGCTGTGTCTGAGATCTCTCATCCACCGTGAAGCTGTACTTACAATAGCAGATGAACAGTCCATGAGGACGTCCGACCATTGAACAACCTGGGTATGCATATAACAATCTTATTAACCATGACTGCTGTCTTTGTTGTTCAAGCGCTGTTCTAAGAATTCCAATTGTCGGCAGATAGGATATTTGTAATATATTGTGTTTATATATTGAGAGTTACTGTGAGTACATACATTTATGTATGGTTATAAATTATCAGGTCTGTGTATTTTAAATATAAATAAATAAAAACTAACCCCCAAGCCCAACCCAGCCCTTGTTTGAAACAGTTTTCAAAGATGGGAACGAGTGTAGTAGTGTTGTCCTTCCAATAACTCCTAAGGCATCCTATCCAAGTATAACAGTTTTTGGGGGGACCACACTGGTAACTAAACCGTGGTCACATCAAATACTTCATTGTTTCGTCGCACAAGTAGTTGATATATGTTACGATAATTGCTAACTGCAAGTAGAATTTGTCCCTCACCTCGGTCCCACACTGAACGATGTTGAATCTTAGCGCAGGTCGAGTGGAAGACAATTCCAACAATACGTCGTTTAGGTGATTTTTCACTATGGACATCATTTCGCGCATTTCGCATGATGTGTCTATCACAAAAGTGACGTGATCTTCTTGAATTTCACCAAATATATTATTCAAATGCATGATCAAATTTGATTATAAAAACGAAATATCTAGACAACGATACATTCGTATTTCTCCTAAAACACTACGGAATTTGGGTAGTGTACATTCCGTTGCTATTAGTAACTTCATATACCGCGACCTTCACTAGAGGCGCTGAGGCAAACCATAGAGGCATAGAAAATGCGTGTATCGTATTTATTCGATTATAAGCCGCCATTGATTATAATCCCCCCCCCACACTTGATTATAAGCCGCACAAAATTATGAAAAAAAAACAATATAAGCCGCACTAGAACATAAGGAAGCCTACCTAATAAGCCTTTTCGATCCTACGGCAATGTCACAAACAGCAGACAATATTACGCGACAATAAACGCACACCTTTTATTCCTCCTTTAACACGAGCTATTGCAGTTTGAACGTTAATGGTTAATGGGGGAGGGAAAATGTAAGGCGCGCGAAATGATGATAAAAAATATATACAGTAGAACCTCGTACTACCATTGTCCTAGCAACTTGCTTTACGAGCCGCTATTCGTGAGAATTTTNCGCGAAATGATGATAAAAAATATATACAGTAGAACCTCGTACTACCATTATCCTAGCAACTTGCTTTACGAGCCGCTATTCGTGAAAATTTTTGTAAGCCGCACGAAATGACGAGAAAAAATATAAACCGCGGCATATAATCGAATAAATACGGTACTGCACTTTACTCACCATAAGGGCGTTCTAAAACGCACCACGTAAACTGTGTATAAGGCGCATTTTGTAATTACGTNTGAGAAAGGGCCATGGAGGTGTTATTTTTTCTAAGTCAGAGAGCGTTTATTGTATTTGATAAGTTACCGTTGTTCTAATTCCACAAACGCCTTAACCCACCTTCCTCTATGAAGTTACTTAGTACAGTAGAGTACAGTTACACTACAAAAAATGCAAAGAATAAACAACATACCTCGTCGTAAGTATGGTATTGGTCTAGTTGTATTGAACTCGCACGTTGGGACGTTTCGTGAGGTTTTGTTGTTTTTTCTGCGTCAATTGCAATCTGAAGATCCTCGATAAAGATCTCAACAGAGATTCTGTTACAAATTTGAGCTATAGCTAGTTATTCGTTGCCGACACGTTTCCTTAATTGTTTTACCTGTTTCGCGCAAGAAGGACATCAATTTCAGGTTTCAGATTCGGTGGAACTCGAAAGTCAACGAAATCTCCGTCAAATCTAGCCTCCGACCAGAAGTCCAGCTACAAAAAAGTTTAAGTTGTATTTCTAGAGTAGGTTAAACGCCGCTAATCCGGTGAGGACAACGAAATCCACTCTCGGTCTCATGTTGGCTATTAAAAGATGGGATGGCATTACTTATGGGAAAGGTTTGAGGGAGACAGTAATAATGAAAATTAATATACTGTGGTCGAATAATAAACCAATCACCTCGTACTGATCGTTCAGCTGTTTGACTACTTCGTTCTGGTAACCGAGTGGATGTATTCGGTATACTTGATGGCTGTCGATGTAAAAGTAAAGTTTTTCAAGGAAGCTTGCTTTGTTTCGGTTTCGTAAGTTTGCAAGTTGTTATTCGGTTGCTGTTACCTTATCAATGTTAATAACTTCACTTACCCGGTATAATCGACCTTCGCAAAGGCAAAGCCTAGAAGTGCTACCAGAATGAGAATCTTCATTTTTGATCGTTCTGTATCCACTTACCAGAGTGAAATGATAATTCAATTATTCCTGCATTTATAGGTTTGTTGGACTCGGAGAGTGATGAAAGAAAACTGAAAAGTATTAATAAAAGGTGAAAGGATGACGTTTCATTTACGTATTTATGCCCAAATACAAGGGCAATGATATGATGGCTTATCACTTAAGTAATTGGAATGACAAATTAATATTCAGCAGAATGATCGTCAGATCCCTGAAATATCTTGCCAAATATTAGTGGTTGTAATACAACACAATACACCAATGGTTCCCAGGTTAAGCTCCTATCGCAAAACCAACAACGGAAATTTATTTTGATACAACGTTGTGTCTTTAGAGACGTGTGATCAAATATTCGGTAGAACAGCTGCCGTAATTTCACATAATCATCACGAAATATTTAATTTTATGCCGATTCGTTCAGATCAAATATTAGAGTCTAACAGTGGCATCAACCATCATGTAAACATAACGGGTATTAAAAGTGTGACGTTTGTGTACAAGGGTTTGCTGAGAATCATTCCATATGTTCCAATTTCAGTTTTTGTATATGTGACAATTTCAAGTTATTTCTTTATAACTTGACTATAGCATGCAGTTCCCAATGGGACAATAACAAGCTCAAAAGAAAATTCGAACATTTCCATTCTGGCTACATTAGAATTATGTTCAAATTGTGACTAATGTTTCAAATAGACACCCATCGATAAAGATTTTTGTTAACGCAGATAAAACATTTTGCATAGTTTGTCAAATAATTTTTTTAAACTTGTTATAAGTAATTTTTTCTTCATAAAACTATTTTGCCAAACTGTAATATCATGTCTTTGAAAAAAAACTTATTTAAGGATTAACCTTTGCCTAAATAAATCCATATCACCCGGACAGATTGATATGAAATTATAGCAACCCCTATTTTTAATTTAAACGAAAGAGGATAATGGATTTTTGGTAAAAGCACTTTTTTATCAGTTATGCTTCAGTTTTTCTTAAAACTTGTACGTCCGTATAGGTCAGTTGGACTCAAACATTTTCTACTCGCGTGCCATTTTGACGTCTCGTACAGCATTCTCCTACCACCTACCATTCGCATTCTCGTGCCCATAACCCCAAGGGTAAATATCTACGTAGACAACGATACATTCGTATTTCTCCTAAAAACACTACGGAGTTTGGGTAGTGTACATTCCGTTGCTATTATAAACTTCATATACCGTGACCTTCACTAGAGGCGCTGAGGCAAACCATAGATAATGCATGTACGGTACTTTACTCACCATAACGGCAAGGTGTTCTAAGGCGCACCACGTAAACTGCGTAAAAGGCGCATTGTAATTACGTTTCATAAGGCGCACACGA
>QRAM01001040.1:2485-12673 GCA_013436055.1 Halocynthia roretzi
AATCCACTTATTCACCTATTTTTTCATGGGTAATTTCAACATCATATTCCGATAAAAGTTGAACGTTGCCCTGCTCTATTATTTCAATATGATTCTCTTCAGAAATTTGATTTTTGAATACATCTTTTGTGCTTTGAATGTCACCTGCTTGCATTGTTATATCATCATCCATTTTCACAGTATTTGAAATAGTTTTCTGAAAACTGGCGGAGTTATTTCGGAATTTATTTCCACTTTAATTTTTTCAAGAATTGTATCATTTTGTATTTTACGATCGTTTCTTTCGGCAGCAATTTCAGTACAACCTTTTCGCATCATGCTAACATTTACGCCTCTTACTCCGAAATTTGCAAAGTGAATGTGCAAATCACATCAATGCTGATACAAATTTGTTATTTCTCGTACTGTACTTTTCCCATCACAGTCGCATAATCCTTACTCATTTCTTGAATGCGGATCAAAAATGGAAATCTTGCTGTCTTGTCGAATTGCAACAAATGAAGAACAATGTATTATTATGAAATACGCTGAATGTTCCCAAAGTGCTTTTTCCAATGCGTCTTCAAGTGGTAAGATATCGTGTCATACATACTGACAACACTCGGAATTTCGTTCAACAATATGTAGTCTTCTTTGACTAGATGTAGTTCTTTTAGGTAACCATATAAAGCAGTACCATGTTAAAGTATGTCATCGAGATCAAACGGTTGCCAAGAAGAAATTCTTTTCATTTTACTCAAAAGAATACTTGCAAAGCTGTTACAGGTACATTGCTGTGTCCAAATTCGCCTGCACTGTGTCCAAATTCGTCATCAGCTTGATCATAATTCCCCTGAACAACGAAATCTTCAGGAATTGACTTCTTTTTAAAAGACGTCGGAATCCTTCTGCTCACTTTTTTAGGTGGTCATGGCATGATAAACAAGGTGCTGAAAAATATTACGACACTTTGTTCTGAAAAATCAAGCACTCAATATTTCTGATCTTAATATCTCAGTCATGCATTGCAGTTATATACTATATAGTATATTTTTAACAATTTAACCTAACGTTCAGTTGCACTATGCCTTATACGCATACATATACAGTATACACACATATATATACAGAAAATGTAATTTACAGTTGCAGCGGTTGTTCTAATAATATAACCTAACGTTCAGTTGCTGTAACACTTCTATAACACTTTGTTGAACGCTTGGGTGCTCAAGCGTATTAGTACGTTTTAATACGTCATAATACGTTCTTCATAATTCGTTATGGTTGTTAATCTCACGAATTAATTACGGATAATCAATGACGAAACTGAAAACATTTTTTAGCTGTCTTAAAAATCTACTAAAGCATCCTGTTATTTTTAAGCTATATC
This sequence comes from Halocynthia roretzi, assembly GCA_013436055.1. Taxonomy (NCBI): domain Eukaryota; kingdom Metazoa; phylum Chordata; class Ascidiacea; order Stolidobranchia; family Pyuridae; genus Halocynthia; species Halocynthia roretzi. The sequence continues at coordinate 3,855 of QRAM01001040.1, forward strand.
TTGTACCGTATAAAACAAAACTCAGGGAATGCATAGACCCTAAAAAAGACCTAAAAATAGGCAAAATCTGGCAGAAAAAAATGAAGAATAATTAACTGCTATGCAACACGCTTAGAACGTGTGTTCTCTCGCATACTGTCTGGCTATCGTGCGAGAGAATTATCGAAATGGTNATTACAATAGAACTCCCTACAATAGAATATTGTATTTATTTCATGATTAATGCCGTGCCATACAGTACTAGTATGTTTAAGCGCTAAAAGTTAAAAAAAATTAAATAACTTGTCAAATGATTGTGGGAAAGGTTAATACGGTGAATGAGAGTGTGTGAATGATTTATATTGGTTTAAAATACATTCAAATATATTCAAATAATCGAATCATTATGTGGTTTCTATTTTGTGGAGTTTAACCTATCGAGGGAGGCTCTCGAACGCAGTAGCCGCGATAGGTGAGGGATTTCTGTACATGCAAATAAACTCAGTCAAGATAATGATATTGTGATTACTGCTCAGCTACCAGGTTGAAGAATAAGCAATTCTAGGAATTGTGATAGTAAGGCTGAGTCAAAGAACAAACAGATAGACCAGCGCTTACACCTATGTCACTGGTATAGAATGCCCAGTTATTTTCTAGATAAAATTTCAGGACTTTACTTACATGTCAAATTCGATGCATTGAATGTCAACTATATGCATTTTTCGATTAAATGTGTCAGAGAGTATTCTTTTTATTAGGAGTTAACTGTAGTTGCAAGATCCCTGTTTGCTATGCGGTATATGGAAGATTCAGTCTTCTAGAGCAGGGCTTCCCAAACTGGTGGTCGCGCGAGGAGTTTTAGGGGTCCAAAAGAGTACACCAATTTCACACAAAGTACTACATCTATATAAAGCGTACTTTTTCTGACTTTCGAAACGCAATTATTAAAGCAAGTGCAAAACATAAATCTTAACTGAGTTGTAGACTCGTTAAGACAGGTAAACACCACTATAGTGCGACTTTATTACATAGTTAAACGCGTACTAGTAACTGCATTCAGAACAGCATTGACGAACATTGAGCTACGGTTGCAAATGCAGTTGCACCCATCACACTAAATAATTCAGTGGGGTTAATCTGAATAAATGTTTCCTTGATGTGTGTTATCGAGCACTAGAAGTTAAGATTCATCTGTTTCATTAAAATATCTACGATGTAAATTTTGAACTGTTTAATCACTGTCAAACATGAAGTTTCGCGGAAAATTTCAATAAATCGAAAGGGGTCGCTAGCAAAAGAGTTTGGGAAGCCCTGTTCTAGAGCAGTGGTCCCCAAACTGTTGGTCTCGACCCTTAGTGGGTTCGAAAAAAAATTGTGGTCGCCTGTCATAAACAACGTCTTTTGAGCATGTAATAACAACCCTGTTAGCAAAAAATGGAAAATCATTGTAATACTAGCTGATTTTGCTGTCAGGAAATTAAGTAATTCGTTAATAAATATTTTTCTCTGTAAACTATCTGCACACGTTGGGGTCGTGTGATTTCGATTATTTTTCAAAAATTGGGGTCGCTTCAAAAAAGTTTGTGGTTTAGAGAAGAAATGTGTCTCAAGTTGACATAAAGCAATGACAATGTATATTGAAAGGCCACTACTTTTATTGCACAGAATGAATTGCAAAATCAAACTTAAAAATTGAAAAGAAGTCTTAGCTGATCGACGCATGTAGCAGTCTTCGTGAATTGACTTCTCCAATGCAAACTTTGGCAAAGCGCAAGAAAGAATTGCACTGTGATTAATCCATTACAGAATTTAAGTATTATATTTTTTGTCTATTATAAATTATACAAACCTAAAACCAATAACAAGCATACTAAGATGTAAACTTATGATAATGACATGGCAATGAATACTGAAAATTTACGCACTAGATTTATTATTATTTTCTGTAATGTGTAACTATTATTCATGATTTTAGATTTTCTAGAATACGCATGGACAAGAAGTTAAGTATAAATCTGTTAAACTTGATTTGTACTACAATCCAGATCATGGATAGGAGAGAACCAGTACCGTCTGGTATATAATGATGAATTATCCTAAAGCTCTATCTGTGTACTACATATTGCAATCACTGTTCCTTAGAGTACACTAACTCTCCGGCAATATAAGTTCTGATGACGTTTAAAGATTTGTCAAGGAATATAAAATCTGCATCGGAACCGTAGTCCAGTGTTCCTTTTCGTTCTGTAATTCTAAGGCACTGTGCGGGATGAAGAGTAGCTGCTGCTAGGGCTTCCTCGACTGGACAGCCAGTAGCTTTCAGGAAATGTTTCACGCAATAAGGCATAGTTGCTACACTAAATTAGCAAAAAACTGAGGTTTTAGAATATTATAGATATGTGAAATGTCATCAACATACCTTCCTGCCAAGGTATTGGAGTTACTCAAATGAGCTCTGAAGCCAGTGATTGTAACACTTTGTTGCCCAAGTTTATGCTCTCCTTCTGGAAGACCCATCGCAGCTATTGCATCAGTTACTAGAATAATGCCTTGAGAAAAAGCAGTGGATTTGTTCAGCTAATATATAATCGTATGGTTTGAATGTAGTCTAAAAACTGCTTTGCTGTCTCTGTAAGAATTGTTACTTATCTGTTGTGATGATTCTTATAGCTTTTCTATACTATTGATAAGGGACATAAACCTTTATTATAGCATTCCGGTCAGTCTTTTTGATGGTACAGTACTATAAAGTTTTTACTTAGACTGTATATAGTTACACATTTCATCCATTCAATTAAAACCCTATCACATTGGCGCACATATGCCAGATCATGTTTCATGATGTCAGCAGTACTTGGCATACTTTCGAGTAAGAATCGATTCATGTGGCTGAGTACCACCTACAAAGCAATCTTTCAAAAATATTGACTAATGGTAATAAAAACCGTATTTGCTACTTCAGTTAAATTTTAGCTATAAACATGTAGTCATATGTTGATTTTTGTATCCATTACAATTTTTCCAGATGAATTGAGATCTTTGTAAGAAGACGAAAAATTACCATCTGGATTAGCTCTGTGGGCAATTCTTAATGCCGCTGGATGTGTATGAATTCCATCGGATATCATTCCGTAGAAAACTTTCCTTCCCTTCGGGATCTGCTTGCTTGTTAGCAGGCCGACAATACCTGGATCTCTAGAAAGTAAATATTTCTTTATTTCAATTCTTGTATAGCCTCCTACACTCTCAACAGATGGAAGAAAACAATTGAAAGCTTTATATCAGTCATTATTACCAAATATACAGTAGTGAATGAGATAACAGGAAACGTATTTGATTAGTAGTTTCTATTGTTTTGTATTTAATAAGTTTACCTATGGTGGAACGGCAGCATTGCATTAAAGAGATGTGTTATGAGTGTTGCACCACTTTTGACTCCTTCTTCAGCCTGTGCTAAGTTAGCCATTGAGTGACCTAGAAAATGTTTTAGTTAGCAAGCAATTAGCTTAAGAAGCTTTAGTCTCAAGTTTTCCCACACCCAAAGACAAAACAATTCCTTTGGACGATGCTTTATTCACAACTTCGACTGCATTTTGAAGCTCTGGTGCCATTGTGATAATCTTTACATTGTCAAGTCTGCCGTAAACATCCGTCAATGCGCTCATTTCAGTGGATGTTAGCGAAGCGATATAGGATTCTGGGTGTGCTCCCTTTTTCTCTTTGTTTATGAAAGGACCCTCTAAGTGAACTCCTGAATAGGGTGACATAGAAATATTTAGAAACGTTAATTATTTTTTACACGTACACATCTCACTTATGATTGGACATACCCAAAACACCGGCCCCTTCTTTGGAACCATTTTTCACTTTGATTCTTTGCAAAATCTAAAAGATAACTAGATAATTTGAAAATACTTCCATCGAACCTCCAAATTTATACTGTACCTTTTTGTATACACTTGGTGGGGACGTTACTATTGTAGGACAGAATGATGTGACACCATGTGATAGTAATCCTTTGGAAACCTTGTTGATTCCTTCTTCGACATTTAAATTTGATGAAAAATCGATAGAAAATCCACCTTGGATTGTAAAAATTTGCAAATTAATAAATTTGAACACAAGTGCAAGTAAAAATCAAAGCATGACAACCATTTAATTGCAAGTCTATAAATCCAGAGACAATTTTCAACCCGCCGCAGTCTATCCGCACATCCGCTTTCTTGCGCTCCTCAAAAAACAACTTTTCCGGATTCAAAATAATGCCATTTCTTACCCACAGGTCTTCTCTGAATAAAAAGTTGTGTGAATCAGAGATTTTATGCTACGGGCTGGAACATAACTGCCCTGCCTATTAGAATGAATTGGTGGAAATATCAATTGAGATTCATAGAAACGATTTTCACATAAAATAATAATCTGTTGATTTGGTAATCATTGTTATACGTCAAGCTTTAGCAACTATTTTCCAATGAGTCTTCAAGTAATAGGCTTGTTGAATATGATGAACTCTATTTATAGCTTTAAAACATGACAATTTAAATCAATTGAGTGTTGTCTTGGGCCTAGAAAAATTGGTCTCAGTGACTGTAGCACCAAACAAGAAGTAGGGAAATGCATTTCGAAAGTGTTGGTAGGTGGTGTCAGTGTGATGGTACCAACTGCAGCAAAAAGAATAGCAACACATAATGAGTGTTAATCATGTCTTTAAGGGGTGAGAGTTATAAATTACATTACAATTGCAAACTTGGGATTTATTTGAAATAGTGAGGAAATGCCTTTCTCATAGCACTACAGATGTGTTCAGTATATCGATTCGCTAACCTTTAATGGTTATTGTTGGATTGGGGGAAGGGAATATGGTTATTACTAGGTACGTACTTACCTGATGAGCTTGCCTTTCAAGATGCTGCAGTTATAATACTGATAAATTAAACCACTTCCTTGAAACATTGGTATTATTTTATTGATATAAAAAGCAGCTATCGTAAAACACAAACCTGAAAGGAAATAAACACAAATTTAATCCACAGGAATTTCAACAGGCAAAATTGATAATCCAATATGTTTTACCACAACTGCTATGCATCAGGGTTCAACTTGAAAAATATCCATCTGAAATTTTTACAACATGGTTTATATAGTAATCTAACATAAGAAAATTTGATGCTGTGGCTGTGTCGAAGGCCTACTACGGTTCAAAGGAACTTGGTACAGTTTAAACCTAAAGTGTTGCGGATTTCTGAATATTTTTATTCATTTTAACTAAGCGGGCCTTCTTTCATATGTTTTTTGTTATCCTTCGCTGGTTTCCGTACACATATAAAAACGTACATTTGTGTGATTTTTTACTATGCAGGTTTTATGTTGGGTATAAAAACAAAACATTGAATGATTACAGGTGAACAAAATGAAAACTGGAAAAAATCAACATTTTATTTTCTGAGTAATGTACAAGTAATGACACTAGTCATGTCTTACACTCATACATAATGTTTTGTACTTACTGTAAAAAAAAACCTGCTGATCACTGCTTTTAGATTTTGGAATATTGGATAAAGTATTCTCAACTGTATTAGTATTCTCATTTTATTCAACTTACTGCAAATTTCTGTGTTGTCATATTATGTGTTCCTATTGGGGATTATTATAATATGTTGTGGAAGCATGATTTCTCTTAGGTTCTTACATAAATATGTATTTGAGCACTACAAATTGTATATTTTACAGTCTGGTGTGAAGTTGCGCATTTTCGAAGTATGTCATTGAATGTTTATTCAACAATAACAATAATAGCAATCTTGATATTCACCCAAAAATATCAAGGTGTACTGTAATGTAAGTAGGGGTGTACTAACAGAACAAGTATACCTATAGATACATGCAATAGTAGAAATCAAAATCATTATACTATTGATAATTAGGAGAAATCTGCAACTACTGGTAATATCTGTTGGTAAGTAAAGTGATGGTAGAATAAATATTGAAGCCTACAGATAAGCTGAGGGTTCAATTACAAGATATCATGTTTGTGTTTAACCACAAAACTGTAGGCATGACTATGAGATGGTTACTGATTTAGTGTGTCCCGTCTCTGTATTGGTACATGAAAACAAGAGGTGGCCATTGTCAAAATATTTCAAATGAACTTTTACGCATTTTCCTACAGATTTATCTTCGAGAGAAATTTCAGTTAACAAAACACTTGAGTTAGAATGATTTTGGGAGTATGTAAGATGCAGTGGACACAATTCTTTGTCTTCTGGCCTGAGATATTCCTTATCCACAACCGAAGGTAGAATAGTTCCTGAATGTAGAAGCAGCTCTTTTTTGTCAAAAATATCGAGGTATATATTGACTGGCGAAACCGAAAGCAGGTAGTCTTCCTCTGCCAATTCGGGGTTAGCAAGATTAATAAGAAAACCGGATTCAACAGACGCTCCAAAGGCTAGTACTTCGGCTGGAGGTATTTTGCTTAACACATCGGACTGAGGGAAGAATTTTGCGATTGCATCTTGTAGTTTAGGGATGCTTGAGCTCCCTCCACTAAGAATCACAGATTTAACTTGATCCGGAGTCATTGAATTTCTTGCTAAAACTTCTTTGATCGGTTCCATAAACATCATTAGGTCATCACTAACCAACATCTCGAACCGCGATCTAGATAAGCTTCCGTTGTAATCTCTTCCCTCAAACAATGAATCTATGTGACATGAAGCCGTTGGCATTGTAGACAAAACATGTTTACATATCTCTGCTTGTCTCATGAGCTTCATCATCGATTTTTCATTCTCTCTCATATTCTTAATTTTGTTCTCCCTTTCGAACATGCCTGCGAAATGGTTCGCAATGTCTTCTGTTAGTTTGTCACCTCCATGATCTTTCTTTTCGTAATCGACTATGCTAATTAGTCCATTCCAAACTTTCAAAATAGTAACATCTTGAGTAATACCACCTAACCGAAAAACAACAATATGAAATTTATCTTCCGTACGATCTTCCACACCAAAACCGTATGCCAGCGCAGCAGCGGCAGGTTCTGCAATAACCCGGAGCACTTCAAATCCTGCCGCGGACGCGGCATCGACCAGGGAGTCGCGGTAACCAGGCAGGTAACCGACTGGCGCTGTAATGACAGCTTCGTTCACGTCACTTCCAGCAAGATTCTGAGCAGTGTCAAAGACATTTTTCAGAATCATTGTAACAACATCCTTTGCTTCGTATTTCTCTTCCTTTTGTCCATTTTTGACATTGTACACTGGTGTTCCTTTATTATTTTCAATATTCAAACCAGTATTGCTAGCAATGTGGTCGATGACCTCATGCACACCAGATTCATCAGATCGTTTTCCGAGCAAAAGATTTGCGTGACGAATCGTTGATTTAGGAAAACGATGGCATGATTGCTTGGAAGAGAATCCAACTGAAATTTCCTCCGGTGATATTGTAACCATGGAAGGTGTTATCCTATCGCCATGCGTGTTAGCAACTACATTAACTTTGCCACTTTTGTTTACTGCTATGCATGCTGAAGTGTTTCCCAAATGAATACCTATCGATGTCATTCTGTTATATCAGTTACTACTTTTTTAATTTACTGTTGACTGACTAATCTGTATTTTTGCCTTAAAAAGTAAGATTCAATATTGTGATTTGCTGTTTGTATTGAAATGATCTACTTTTGGGGTAAACGTTAAGATTATAGATTTAGGATCCAGGTAGATTAGGTAAGTTTTATCTTATTTAGAGGTGTTCCGCGTATGCCAGGTGGGTGAAATTTTCACAGGATCGCCAAAATCACTCTACCGTGACCGCAAAATCAACGAACCGTGACCGAATATCAAACTACGAATTTACGGAAATTGCGACTGTTTCACGGTGTTCACGTCTGCATCGACCAGCGTATATTTACTCGAAATTATCAACGTAACTTTTTGCAAATTTTTTTATCATATAACTTAAAAAAATCAAACGTAATTTTCTGCATATTTTTTTTTCATATTTCAGTTGAAAACTAGTATAAAATGAAAAATAACACTCAATACTGGCACTATGCCCTTAAGGTCATTTTATTCCACTTTTTTTACAAAAATATCATAAAAAAAATATGCAGGAAATTACTTTGATAATTTTGAGTAAATTTACGCTTGGCGAAGCAGCCGATAATACCGCAAAACACGCAACAATTTTGAAATAACGAAAAGTTTGATTGTTCGATAGTCGGTCACTGATCGTTGATTTTGCTTTGCCATCGGTCACGGTAAAGTGATTTTGGGGATCCTGTGAAAATTTCACCCACCTGGCATACGCGAAACACCTCTAAATAAGTTAAAACGTACCTACATCTATAATCTTAACGTTTACCCTTTTGGGGAACTGGCTGAAAGCTAAAAGTAAGTTGGGGTAAGCGTTATGTAAAATCATTTTTGATGCAATTTATTTGATCCGAAAGTAGAATTAGTTTTCGCCAGTCGGACACACTGCAAAATACGGACATGGCTTAAACAGCTGATACTGATGTACCAACAAGCTGTTTACCGCTGTTAACGTTCCGTAAATATTTTCACATTTCGTATATATAGGCGAGGTCAAAATCAGAATTAAGTGCTAGGAAGGGTGATAGGATCACTGCAGTTGTCTTGGCCACACTACGTGCCAGTCGCACTTCCTTTCTAAGGTACCTAGGATCGTTACAGGTATGCTTAAATAAAACTGCAGTATATATATATATATATATAATATACAGTATAATCCCTCACCTATCGCGGGTAGTGTGTTACGGATGAAATTGCCGTCTAGCGGTATATAGGGAGTATTCTGGAATATTCTTGGGTAGACTC
>QRAM01001045.1:0-11894 GCA_013436055.1 Halocynthia roretzi
ATCTTATTGCACTGGTAGGAGTGGTGCAGTGGGAAGATGTTGTAACGAGGTGCATTGTTATGTCACCAGCATGTTTACATGTTCCTTGTTGTTTGTTTCAGTGGAAAAAATTATCAATGTCAACGAACGAACGTCGCAAGATTATGTGCTCGGTCATGTTCCATATCATTGCAATTACATGCGTCATTTGGTCGCTGTATGTGCTGATAGAAAAAACTACGGAGGAAATTAATAATGGTAAGCTTATAGATATATATCTCTTATGTAATGTACAGAATTATCCGTTAATATTCACATCTTTCAATGTGTAGTGAGTGCCACGTGCATTTTTTTGGCATATTACCAAAAGCTATTAGAAACATTTACCGTTTTACGAAAGACCTTGACTTGAATATTGCAAGCAGGGGTGTGGAGTCTGATTTAAAAAATTCCTATGGAATATATGTAACGCTATTCCACTTGTCGTTTGTTCGGTAGTACTTATTATTGATAATATAAGTTATTCTGGCACATCACGTACTTCATACTTAATCTATTCCACTAGTCCGTTCGAGCTGAATTGTTCGAAGTTCGAATCAATTTTTCGTATTGGAAATAATGGAAAGTAAATCGATTCGTACCCATGCCCTAATCCAAACCCATTTTGTTAGACTTAAACAGCAAATACACATTCTAAGGTGAAAAAAATAAAACAATTTATTGCCCTGAATACAGTCAAAGCTCATTAAGTGAGCAGTTTGTTAACCGAACAATTTGCTTTATGACACGGTCGTTAAGTGCGGAACTAATTAACCGGCGAATTCGCTTTATAACCAGGTTGTTAAGTGAGGAGTTAATTTACCTACCTAGTCGGTCTGTGACCGGGTCGGTAAGTGAGGAGCCAGATCTGTCAGTGAGGAGTTAGTTTACAGACCAATTCGCTTTATGACTAGGTCGCTGAATACCTAACTAATTATTGATTTCCTTCTAGGAAACTTGCAGTGGCCGTTTTGGACCAAATTGGTTGTCGTTGCGATCGGCTTTACCGGCGGCCTCATATTCATGTATGTGCAATGTAAAGTGTATGTACAGTTATGGAAAAGATTGAAGGCGTTCAACAGAGTTATTTATGTCAAAAATAATTCAATAAAAGATGGCAGTACAGAAGGTTAGTTGCTTTCTCTTCTTCCGCTGTTTCAATGCTTGTCTAATTCACCCTCATTCAGGGACTAGAACCGGTGGATATTCGGGTCGGGGTTAAAGGCGAATGGAAATCGTTGCGGTTACGGTTTCTTGAAATAAATTTGAAAAAAAAATAAATGTTCCAGTTCCATTATGAAGGAGATATTTTCCAAGTTTTTCCATTATAATAATATTTTCCTGATTTTCCGGTTTTCTTGTACCAAGACATCTAAATACATAAATAATTAGGCATAAACGCCATACGTTTTAGCACTAAGGGAGCTAAGAGTCTAGGGAAAAAATAACATTTGGCTTGGGAACGAGTCAATTCACTTTCCATTATACCTAATGGATATAACTAATTTGGATTTCGAACAATTTGAAGTTCAATGGCCTTCTGGAACAGATTTAGTATGAAGGCAATTGGATTTAATATGCGGTGGGATTTATTAGCCGTGGATGTAGTAAGCGAACTCAACTGTAAATATTAAATTTCTAAAATATTCAGCATCGGTTGTTAAAACCAGTAGGAAAATAATTCTAAATATTTTACAGATCATTCAACAATCGATGCTGGTTCCGTCAGCAGTAACATTGAACCGCAGAAAAATCATTCGAGCGTCACTGGCATTTCTCAAAGTACGAGTGGCAGAGATGGGGTTGTCGTTATTGAAATGGCTAATCAAGATAACCAAGTATGAACAGCGCAATGTCTGTCATGGCTCAAGGTGAAAAAAAAATTTGTAAACCACGGTGTGAGATTGTGAGGTAATTCACTGCAGTGCGGTGTGTGTTATTTTATCACTTGTGTCCACAGCTTTTCTTTGTTCTATATTTCAATGGACAAAACGTCGTTGGAATAAGACGAGGTCGGAAATTAAGTGTTAATGTCGAGATTTTATCTCATATCAGCGGTACATGACCACCCCTAAACTAAGATACCATTTTGTCCAATATTTGTAAAGTTCAATGTCTGAAGCAATTTTTCCTATTAGAAATAATGAAAAATTAATAAATCCGTTCCCAGACCCTAATACCAACCTATTTTGCAGTGTGCTAGACCACGGGAGTGATAAACCCTGATCGAACTTACCCTGCTCCGCTTTATGCCTCACTCGTAGTAAAATCGAGACCCAAAGTTAGAAATATTACCAGTCTTGAGTCAATATCAAACAAGCGATGACTCATTTGATATGTTCAGTAAGTAATCGTTAGTAATTTATCCTGTATTTATTGGATTATCAACATCATGCGTCTTATCCAAAATGACAGGAATATTCAAGTAATTGAGCATGAATTTCTGTACTGATGTTCATTGTAATTGAGTTCACGAGCGTTACTAAAGTCAAATATATTTTTAAATAGTAAAATTCCTATGTCTGGGGACGTGTTTGTAATTTCCTATACTTTGCTTTTTCCACTGTATATTATACTGCAAGTATGGTCAGTGGTGAAGCTGGAGTGTTCCCATTCACTTTCAATGCTACTAGGGGATAGAATTCATAATATTCAGGAAAACCTCTCTCATATGAGTTTTGCCTTTTGGATATTGGGTATTTGTTTCGTGTATATGTTATTGTATATTCTTATTTCGGAGTCACTATTATATATACACCCGATTACGAGAGAGGATACTCCGTATATCGGAACCCTATTTCTGTAGGGTTGCCGAGACTGGAATAGTGCTTACTAATCTTCTTGATTATATTGAAATGCAATGCTTCATTTTACATCGAGATAAACTTCCCTTACCGCATCACTAAAGGTGTCGCTATATGCCTGCAGCAGGTGTGCTGTGCTTCTCACACACAACACCCTCAGATAGTGTTTCAATTAGACCTATACTTATTTCGTTATTCTTATAATGGATTTTCAAGTACTTTATCACCCGCCCATCGGGTGACATTAAACAATATCTAAAGATATTTTCCAGATCGGAGCCTGGTCGTTAAGTAAGGAGTACCTTTATATGTCAGTTACTGTGAATTAGCCAGGAAAACTTGCCATGAAAGTGTTCAATTTCTATTTATTTGAATTGTGGCACTAGAATATACTAAGTATTACTAGTAAAATTCTCATAATTATTCCATGTCTGAAACTTTTTTGACAATATATCACGTAAACATCAATATTATGGCATCGTTCATTCTGGTCCTCGGTTAAACCGGCCGGTTAAAGTATTTTCTACATTTTTTGAACTTGCTGCTGCCGACCTGGGTGATCTTGGCCTCGGGGAACTTTTAAATTAAACGTCAATAATATGATTTTTCCTGGACCAATCACATTAAAAATGACAGAAAACCCTTTATCATAACCGTTTAAACATTTTATGAAAATATTGGGTGGATTAAATTACCCAACGCCCAACGTATCTACCGAACCTCCGGAGAACATCGCCAAAATTACAATTATCTATACAGGCACCCACTCTACTACATACACATACTCTACCAGACCATTGCGTAGTCGCACTAGCCAAGCCGCCCGCTATTTGTCGAAACAACTATAGTGATTGTGACCACAGGGATTCCCTCTGATTTTTTATGTTTGATTCTACCTACATTTACATTTAGTAGTTAAATTCCAGGTATAGTAAAGGTTTCTATATAAGAACCTTTATTATTCCGGCAAACTAGTAACATGTAAATTGGCCATGGAAACGAAGTACATGAAATTTACCTTATATTAGAGTGATATCTTGTTATTGACTTTTGTTCACTTCAATACCGTTTCCTTTAGCACTGTTTTATACATTCCCTGTGTATTTTGTTTTTATATAGTATTGAGCGTATTTTCGGTGATTTATGTGTATACTTTATCGAGACGACACGCACACTCGGGATTTATTCTTTCTGTGATGACGTCACAGGAATACAGAAAAAAATCATTACTTGGCAAAAACAAAAGAATACACTTGAATTTAAAGTAAAAGTAATAATATTTTGCAATGAAATCAATCGTTAGATTGTATTTTGATTGTCTAGACTTAGCGTAGAAAGACTTAGATTGTCTAGACTTAGATTGTCTAGACTTAGATTGTCTAGACTTAGCGTCAGATTATAAATACGGCTGTGTAAAATGGAACAAATTTGAAATTCAATTTACTTCATATCATGGTTAAATGAATAAAACACGTAACCTTATGTTTGAATTTAGTGTTTAGTTATCCTCTCTGATTGAAGAGTGAAACACTTATTTCCCATTATGCGTGTACAATGCGTCTTGGTAAAGTATACACGTAACGTTATCTTATTTGCTTTCTTTTTCACATTCTCTGTCCAAGAATTTGCACTGTATAGCATAATGTCACTTGTGTATTGTTTGTCAAGAATTGTTCACTGTATTCAATGTAACGGAATCTGGAAACCGTGTTCATCTTAAGTTTTACTTACTTCATAAGCTGACCTTTCTTCAGATATATTGTTAGTTAGTGACCGAGCATTGTATCANCATACACATACTCTACCAGACCATTGCGTAGTCGCACTAGCCAAGCCGCCCGCTATTTGTCGAAACAACAATAGTGATTGTGACCACAGGGATTCCCTCTGATTTTTTATGTTTGATTCTACCTACATTTACATTTAGTAGTTAAATTCCAGGTATAGTAAAGGTTTCTATATAAGAACCTTTATTATTCCGGCAAACTAGTAACATGTAAATTGGCCATGGAAACGAAGTACATGAAATTTACCTTATATTAGAGTGATATCTTGTTATTGACTTTTGTTCATTTCAATACCGTTTCCTTTAGCACTGTTTTATACATTCCCTGTGTATTTTGTTTTTATATAGTATTGAGCGTATTTATGGTGATTTATGTGTATACGTTATCGAGACGACTCGCACACTCGGGATTAATTCTTTCTGTGATGACGTCACAGGAATACAGAAAAAAATCATTACTTGGCAAAAACAAAAGAATACACTTAAATTTAAAGTAAAAGTAATAATATTTTGCAATGAAATCAATCGTCAGATTGTATTTTGATTGGCTAGACTTAGCGTAGAAAATTGGTAGTACTAACGTCGGCGTAGCGCGTCAGATTATAAATACGGCTGTGTAAAATGGAACAAATTTGAAATTCAATTTACTTCATATCATGGTTAAATGAATAAAACACGTAACCTCACCCTCGATTCGTAAACATCCCTCACCACGTACTGAATTATGTATGGCCTTGCATACCTGACCCCAACGTACACTGCAGTATGGTGGTTAAATAGCCCTAATATACAACAAATATGTTTGAATTAAGGGTTTAGTTATCCTCTCTGATTGAAGAGTGAAACACTTATTTCCCATTATGCGTGTACAATGCGTCTTGGTAAAGTATACACGTAACGTTATCTTATTTGCTTTCTTTTTCACATTCTCTGTCCAAGAATTTGCACTGTATAGCATAATGTCACTTGTGTATTGTNGTTTAGTTATCCTCTCTGATTGAAGAGTGAAACACTTATTTCCCATTATGCGTGTACAATGCGTCTTGGTAAAGTATACACGTAACGTTATCTTATTTGCTTTCTTTTTCACATTCTCTGTCCAAGAATTTGCACTGTATAGCATAATGTCACTTGTGTATTGTTTGTCAAGAATTGTTCACTGTATTCAATGTAACGGAATCTGGAAACCGTGTTCATCTTAAGTTTTACTTACTTCATAAGCTGACCTTTCTTCAGATATATTGTTAGTTAGTGACCGAGCATTGTATCAAGAGTTATAGAGGTTTTACGCTTTAAATGTCGCACATCATCCTCAATACGAAAACTGCATCTGGGACTTCAGGCCTCGATTTCAAGGGTATTCAATTTGATTCGAGTTTTCGTCCCGATAGAATATCTCATAAATGAAGAAGAGTCACGGGGGCGTGAATATTTTTCAAAGTTGTAAGGGGGGCACAGCTCAAAAAGTTTAAGAACCCCTGAATTAGAAGGACAATAACAGAATACTTACTTACGGCTTATCCGTGGTAGTCATAGTATAAATTGCCGTTGAGTCTTGGAATAAACGTATATATATTTTGCTGGAAACTTACACCGTTTCTGGCGTGGCGTATTACGTTTCATCACCAACCTCGGCCTTGTAAAGCCAACGCACAATAATAAACGCAGTTAAAGTACAGATTGGGTGTGTTCGTGTTGCAGCTGCCCTGTGTGTGCGTGTGTTTGTGAGCCCTAGAAATAGTTTACATATGTTTCTCCCACGAAGTCACAACATGCCTTCAAGCTATTTGGTTCACTCCCACATAAAAGTATTTTCAAACTCTTGACGCTAATTCAACGAATCTTTTCAGGTTATTGGAATGAAATTTATGATAATTAGCGATAAATAATAAGTCATTCCGAGCCATATGTCCGTACTTCAGAAATCTTTGTTCTCAGATTTGTCATCACTTGGTCGTAGTGCGTGCTGGGGAATAGATTTGCAATTTTGTTTCTTGCATATTTCTGCAGCTTCAGCGCAGTTTATGATGGACGTGGTCTGCTTCGTTCATAGTCACAATGGTAGACGTAGTCGCTATCGTAGCCATGGTCAGGACCACGCTCATGATCGGAATGATGGACGTGGTCGCTGCCTCACTCGTAGTCGGAATGGTAGATGTGGTCTCTGCCTCGCTCTAAGTTGCAATGGTAGATGTGGTCTCTGCCTCGCTCTTAGTTGCAGTGGTAGATGTGGTCTCTGCCTCGCTCGTAGTCCAGTTTTTCTGCACTGGGTACCACTTGCAATGCCGAATATGTACGCAAAAATAGTCGCGAATAACGGCCCGCAAAGCAAGTTTCTCGGACAATGGTAGTACGAAGTTCTACTATATATTGTGGTTTTTTCATCACTTTGCGCGCCTCACATTTTCCCCTTACCACACCATGAACGTTCAAACTGCCATAGCTCGTGTTTAAGAATGAATAAAAGGCGTGCATATACTTATGAATTTAAAATGGAGGTTGTTAAGTTTGCAGAAAAGTATCGAAACAAATCGAGCGACAGGCCGAAAGTTTCAAGTGGATGAGTTGATGGTACGCCGATGTTAAAATAAATGAAAAGTTTCATATTGTCTGCTGTTTGTGACTGTCGTAGAAAAATGATCCAAAAGGCTTAGGTAAGCTAGCTACCCTACGTTCTAGTGCGGCTTATATATAGATATATTTTTCATCATTTCGTGCGGCTTCTAATCGAGTAAATACGAGACCAAAATTTGTGTTTAGTAGTATACCCTTGTAATAAACCTCAATATTGAGGCGCTAAAACTCGAGTTATTGATCGATACTCTACATACGAGCACCATATAACCAAGATATTACGTTTGTTTTATGTAACATGAAGCTGCAGAAATATGCGATGAACAAACTTACCATCCAGGAAATATACGAGCATGCACTACGACAAAGTGATGACGTATTTGAGACCAAAGGATTCTTAAGAATTGATATGGCACTGAATGACTTATGATTGGTAATTCTCATAATTCAATTTTCATTCCATTAATCGGAATAGATTCGTCGAATTTGCTT
Organism: Halocynthia roretzi; assembly: GCA_013436055.1. Classification (NCBI taxonomy): domain Eukaryota; kingdom Metazoa; phylum Chordata; class Ascidiacea; order Stolidobranchia; family Pyuridae; genus Halocynthia; species Halocynthia roretzi. The sequence continues at coordinate 7,675 of QRAM01001045.1, forward strand.
TGACAGTTTGAAAATACTTATATTTACAAGTGAACTGCAGCACAGCCTAAATCAAATCATGAACGCATCACTGGGTTTTGATTTCATTCATTTTGTTTATTTACAACCAGGGATGTGGAGTCATGTAAGCTAATGTTGGCTATAGTCAGAGTCGGTAAAAAGATCTCCGACTCCCGACTTCTTTACGTAATCAATAATAGTGTAAAATACTTGGATGCATTGCTACGACAGTGCTGTGACTTAGTCGGATAAACTAGCTCTTGTGGGAGGACATTTCAAGCAATGACAGAGTACTAGTACTAGGGCCAAGATGGCGGCGATCAGCAATATTTGATTATAACAATCTTCCACAAATAATAAATATATATAACAAATAATTATAAAGTGGAAAACACCAACGATAACGATTGAACGATTAAGTGGAAAAAAAGTGAGAACGAAAATATCACTCCCAAAAACCTAAAGGTGAAATATAATGTTTAGAGTTTCCATATCGAATATAGAGATAAGCTAAGGTGGGAAAGCTATAGAGAAAAATGTGGTCTCGTGACGTATGGAGAGACGTAAACGGCAGAGGGACTGAATAACGTTTCATATAAGGAGAATGGTGGTTGGAATGCTGCTAAGCAGTATTGTGTATTTAAGAGTGGAGAATTGAATGCTTGTAAGCAGCATCGTAATATATTATTGTCTTGGTGATTAAATGATCGTTGATGACTTTGCAATAATACAATTGCGAAGTAAATACTTGTGGAGACTTGAGTTGTATATGTCGAAGATTGTGTTTGGCAGTACGACATTGTAATAAATACTGCATAAGAGAAATCACAGAGTTATTGATTCATCATACTATACAATTGAGTGTATATTAACCATCGTATTACATTTGTTTTACGTAACCTATCTGACCAGAAGCGGACGAGTCGTCCTCTCTGTAAGCGAGAGTGTATTTGTTAGCGTATAACACCACAGAACAAAAAAACAATAAAACCACATATGCAACAGCATAATTATGAAGAAAATGACTTCCTCACCATTCAATGATTACTCCATTCATAAATACCAGCAATAGTAATATGAGATTCCCTTATTACTCAACGAAAGATGAACGCTGACCGATGGACAAACAAGCTCCGTAACTGCCAAACCCCTTCAATATACGTTGTATATAACGTGATAAAGTTTCCTATAAAGACTTTGTCTGTGGCGTGCGGAATTCTTAGCGACGTTCATAATTTTAAATATAAATTATTCCTGGTGATTCCCATTTTTAAAGAGCTTTATTACTGCCGATAATAAATTTTCCTTACGGGGTTATTGAACGTTATAAGTAGCATGTGCTACCTATATTATAAGATTATGAATGGCATATTTGATCTTTCAGATATGTTAGATAATATTGAAGGAGAATGAAACGTACAATGTAGTGATTTTAAATAAAAACAATTAACATTACCAATTACGTGGCTGTACAAGATAGTTGGGGCTCCCTATTAGGACAATTAGGACGCCTATTTGGGATCACATTGCCCCAAAATACAGATCTTACTTTTTACTTTGTATTCTTTATTTCTTTATTGCTTAATTTTAAAATAATTGTTTGGAAGGCGACATTTGCTTATATAACAAGCTGTATAGCTCTTACATATATACATTTTCGTCTACACTGTCATTCAAAAGATTTTACTTATTTTAATGAAGTAATATCGCTATTTACTGTTCAATTTTACATGTCAACACCGAGTATATAAATGTATTAATAATTTTAATGAAGTAATATCACTATTTACTGTTCAATTTTACATGTCAACACCGAGTATATAAATGTATTAATAATGTACGTAATGTGTTTGCATGACTGTATTGTAGTTATGGAACAGTAACAACTGTACTTAGTAATTAGACAGTCACCTCTGAGGTTTAGGCCTTAGACTGCTGCTTAGTTGGCACAATTGTAGCGTATACTCTGCATTACATTTGAATTAAGCTAAACATAAAACAAAAAGCTACGATTACAAATATGATTGCACCATATTCACGGAAGAATAAAAGTTTATAATTGAAGCATTGGTATATAGAATTATCTTACAATACAGAATAGATAGGCAACGTATTTTGAATCATATTATAGAAATGTTATTTTAACATAGTTCGAATCTTTCGCTTCATCGCAGCAAAGGAATCATGTGCTTTTACTGGAACAAATTTGACTTCGAAGCTATGATTAAATTATAATATTTTAATTGAAATATTATTTTGATGGTTCCGATGCGGTAGCGTTCACATTTGCTGAATATCAAGCTGTATATCTCTTATTTTTATACATTTCATTTAAATATTACTGTCATTTAGTAGATTCTACTTGTTTTATTGAAGGAATATCGATATTTGACTGTTTAATTCTACATTTTGACCCAATTTTTTACCGGGCATATATTACATGTGAACACCGACTATATGAACGTCTTAAACGTATTATTAATGTACGTAATGATATGCATGACTGTAATGAAGTTATGTAACAATAAAAACCGCAATTATTAATTTTACAGTCCCTTCTTGAGGTTTAAACACTAGACTGCTGCTTAGTTGGCATAATGGCGCACCTACCCTGCAATGCATTTGAATTATGGTAAACATGAAAGAAGAAGCGACAATCACAAATCTGATTGACACGCAAGAATAAAATTTTGTAATTGAATTACCCTATAATACAGAATAGGTAGACAAGGTATTTTGAATCATATACTAGAAATGTTTCATTTTAATTTCAACGCAGTTTGAATCTTTCGCAGCATCGAAGCAAATGAATCCTGTGCTTTCACTTAAACAAATTCAAATACAAAGCTATGATTAATCAAAATATAATTGATTCTGATGCTTAATCATATTGTACTGGATGCAAAAATATTGAATCGCGCATAAGATCGTGACTTATATTATAATAATATACAGATCTCTTTTTTTCATTTGGGCGCATTCAGTTTTCGAGTTAGAACGTTATAGAGATAAGATTGCAATTCAAATTACAAAGTGAAAACGATAAATATTTGTGAATTGATTGCAAGATGTCAGTCATCAAAGCCGGAATTTTGTTCTGTGTGTTTGGCGGATGGATTATATCAGGTATTGTGGTAGGAGTTTATGATAAACTATTGCAAAGCACAATATACTGTAAAGTCCCTTTAACTTCAGTTTCAGTTGTTGCTAGTCATGAATGTGTGATACCGATTATATGTAATGGAAATCCATCATGGATAGGAGCACTCCCCCAGAACCCAACCAAAGTTAGCACAACAGTTTATGACGCAATATAAAGTAATTTATTTGTATCATTTCATGACGTATTTTACGGGAAATATGTAATGAGCTGGTAAAGTAAAAACGAAGTTTGTAGCAACGCTCTTCTTTACCACCGAATTTTCGACTTACGAGCTAGTTCCAGAAATGGAACTCACTCATAAATTGGGGAAGTGATGTAAAACTATTTTTTCAAAAAATTTACAAGGGTGTCAATGCAAGGGTGAAAGACATGGAAAGAATGATAGAGGAATTCCTGAAAGTGTTATCAGATACGGCGGAAATGTCATCTACCACTACGAAGCAAAATACGAGCGATGAAGCGACTTCGTCTACTTCCACCGAGGAAGCAACCCTGTCTACCATTGCAACTACGAGCAAGGCAGCGAGCATGTCTACTATTGCAACTTCGAGCGAGGAAGCAACCATATCTACTATTGCAACTCGAGCGAGGCAGCGACCATGTCTGCCCTTGCAACTACGAGCGAGGCAGAGACCATGTCTACAATTGCAACTACGAGCGAGGGAGCAACCATGTCTACTATTGCAACTGCGAGCGAGGCAGCGACCATGTCTGCCTTTGCAACTACGAGCGAGGCAGAGCACCGTGTCTTCCATTGCAACTACGAGCGAGGGAGCAACCATGTCTACTATTGCAACTACGAGCGAGGCAGAGATCATGTCTACCCCTGCAACTACGAGCGAAGCAGAGACCATGTTCACCATTGAAACTACGAGCGAGGAAGAGACCGTGTTTACTATTGCCACTGCGAGCGAGGCAGAGACCGTGTTTACTATTGCAACTACGAGTGAGGCAGAGACCGTGTTTACTATTGCAACTACGAGTGAGGGAGAGACTAGACTGTCTATTATTGCAACTATGACATGACTTCTAGTAAGAGTACGCGCGCTAGTGAGTC
>QRAM01001047.1:0-11974 GCA_013436055.1 Halocynthia roretzi
TAAAAATAGCCATTCCATTGGCGTCGGAACGGAAAGCCTGACAGTTGAAAAGCATTTATTACGGTATGTTGAAGCAACAATGGATGATTGTTCCGGTCTATTTATCTCGAATGTATTGACTTTTCAATCTGGCATTTGATTGCTATTTTTCACGTCAACGATAGCGTGTTACGAGCACGAAGTGAGTGAAGTAGATCAAGTAAACTAGTTTTAACGGCACCACAGTAAACAACAACTACTTTCACATTTATTCACTTCGATTAGCTATCGTGGTTTGACCTAGAGCTGTGAAATTTGTCACATCAACTGATAATAATAGGGGAAGGTCAAATTGCCGGTGAGTTGGAGACCGAAGGAAAATTTAAATGACGCACCTCCTTATTGTGATACTGAATACAAAACTATAAAGATACAGCAAACGGGTTTTCAATGAGGGAAACTTTTATGATATCATGAACAGGGAAGTTTAGTGTTCTAGGATGCGTATTTTAAGTGAGATCACGTTCGTAAATATAACTGAGGTAGGTCGCCTATATGTCGCACGAGTTTGAAATCATTCTACGTACTGATGTGCGACATTTTACACAATATACAGATCGTGATCGATCGATTACTAACTCCACTTAGTCAAGTCAAGTATAAAAATGACTCGTTCATTAAAATACAATTCATCACATGTGTGTTATCGACAAATTAGGCGACCACACAACCACTAAAGTCAACGTTAATAAATGTTGAGGGATTCATTGAATTCATTATACCTTCTGTTCGATCGGTTCGATCGGTTCGATCATTATAATAAATAAACAATAATTTAATTAACGTGCTATCTTTCTAATGAAGGTAATACCCAGCAAAACGTGTGTTAGTTTTCCGCGAATCTTTGTATAAATGGAAGCGCGAGTGACAGAAACTGCAAAAACGTGAACACACGAAATGTAAACGATTTCTGAAAAACATCCCAGGGCAAAAGAGATTATGTAGAAGTAATATCTAGTAGTAACAAGATATGTTGTATCTCATTTGAATCTACCTAGACCAGAGTGGTACTTAACATTTTTCAGTCACGACCCCACTGGGAAGAATTTTGTGAATGCTATGGATGCGTATAAGCACAAAGAGAACATTTGCATGTTTTGACATTTTGAACTTCAAAATTTAATCAGTAAAGTAGGAGACACTTAGCACAATTTTTAATAATAATATAAAACATCTGCCAATACAGGAGAGAAAACTTGAATTTTTATCTGATCATTACAGACCCCTTGAATATGTGAACCAAGGAATAAAACGTATGTCTTTTTCAATGGCTAACATGTGCATTCACTTAGATTCAGATACTAATTTGGTAATATTATTACATATCACATTATTAGCTAACCGCAGGACGACGAATGGTTCAGTGGCAATAATAAATAAGGATATAAAAACATATAACATACTGAACCGGTAGGGGAAACCGGAGGTACAAAAGTTCAAAGCAGTTTAGCTGGAAAACGTAACAACGGTCATTAAGCACCGAAACCAGTGTAGAAATTTCCGTACGTGATGCGTATTATTATATTCATATGGAATACAAATTGGAGCGTGAATCTATCCATGCTATAATTACTACGATATATAACGGACTAATTAGTCTGTATAATGAAGAGTTGTATGCGCCGCGAGCATGCTAATTAATTGATCAGTCCTTCATTTGTAAAGCATTAGAGAATCAACCATCTGCTCCCTAAATGGAAGAATAATTATGCAGGAACACGAATCGACGGAAACTTAGAACGCAGCATATTTCGAGCTCATCACAGAGTATACTTTACGGGCCCCACATAGTACATTGATGGTCGAATTCTGCAGAATTTTCGGGCCCCTCTTAAGCCACACGTTTTGTACACCCCTACGACTGGCAATGGTAGGGTGGTACATTCAATTCGCAGTAACACGGTGAATAGATTTTTGAAAGATTAGAAGCAATCGAAAGCGCTTTACTGCAATGCCATTTCGCCCACTCGAACGTATCCCGGCAACATAGGATCAGAGTCGATATCGAAACATGTTAAGAGCGTTCAATGGACAATGAACTCAATCATTCGAATATCGATGGCTATTCAATTGCAGCATGCAAATCAATATCAATGGTATTTGTTCTGTAGTTGGGAAACCCGCGTTTAACAGGCGCGTCGGTGTGTGATCGAAGTTTACATCGATATTGCAACCCGTCTTTCTCAAGGGATTTGTGAAATACGTCATGATCCTATGACATTTCTGTAATAATCTGGGTTTATTACTATTTACAGTGCATACACGCTTCGCTTATCAAAAACACAGTTCAATATTCATGGTAAGAATCTCATTTTGAATTATCCCCGAGCATGGTAGATATACAATTGGTAGGTTGGACTTGCTAATTGCGATGCATGTACCAATACAACATGTACAACCCTATCAATCCAAAATTTATCATATTAAGTTCTTCAAATAGGCCTTCCTACATCAATAATTCCTACTTTGACTCTTGGCCCGCATAGCCTAGATATTTACTATTTCGCTCTCTAAATGTTTGCTGACCACGGATTTATAGCATTGAATCGTCTCTATCCATGTACTCTGGACTTTACATATATATTATATTGTATTGTATTATCTTTTTTCGTTCCATCATGATTGTTTATAACATCTACCCATCTGCATTAATCAGTAACAATGAATAAGAAATACTGTGGAACTATGAAGCACCAGTGTATAATATACAGTATGACCTCGCGTTACGTCATTCTCGAACTACGATCTTGCGTGATTTCGACAGAATAAAATAACGTGAAATAAAATAAATTCACACATATGCGACAGTTTGGAATAAAGTAGATATAAATTATTCGTTATTTAATTAATTAAGATTTAAAATTAAGAAGGAAATCGTTTCATAGTGCCGCATCTTACAGCAGTACTTCGGCTAAGCAATCCGATCTAGTATTGAAACAGGATTCCATTAAATGTGGATTAAAACCAGTAACAGGATATTGTTGTTTTTCTTGAACAAACAAAGCTAACGATAGTCATGCGGTTTCAAAGGGTTCCAAAGAGCACTCGTTAAAACGGCTTGAATATATTTCGCAAACATTTCGAATTACATGTAGCTATGTGATCGGTTGCGCGTGAACCGATGTGAATCAGCTGAATTTCACCAGTGATTACAAATACTTATTATCGTAAGCACATAAGCGATATTACATCGAAATCCCTCAGATGTGAAAATTGGTGTTTGGTAATAGCAGATGCCTCACGGAGTTTCGTAAATTTCACTAAAAGCGATAAGCGATGTGCGTGACTGACAGCCAATAAACACAAAACATGATAATGTTAGGTATGCAGTGGGTGTTGTATCTTTTCTCATATGAACTCGAACAGAGTTACAGAACCGTATACAGACAATCCCTATATATCCTATTCCACAAAACACATAAGCAACATACATTCCTCGACACGTCATGTAACGAATTCACAAAAGGGAAAGATCTTTTCACGACATTACCCAGCCCTACATTGTTAGTTTTCTCTTGATTTTTGTTTTACATAACAAGTAGTCCAAGTAGTCACTTTAGTACTCAAGATATTCCGTTAGACTATATACTTTTACGTGGAATATACATAACCAAGAACGCCAAGAAAGTATATTTTTAGCCAGACAAACAACCACATAAAAAAATCATGTCGACTAACGCAGTTTCAAATTCGAAAAACAGGTAACTCTGAACTAGTGTGTATTTCAAGCTGAATACAATCTAGATGGTCGTAAATGTTACGGTCTTAAAGTGACCTATAAAGGCGCAGCACAATGTGAAGACCTGTTGTAGAGAGTTTGAAATGAACAGGTGGCGTATTGATTTTCAAAGACGTAATTTACATTTACGAAGAAATAGAAAGTTCCAGACATCATGCATAATGAAAGAACAACGAGTAAACTGAACACACACGAACGTTATTCCTTGAGTGATTTTGTCAAATTTATTACTTGGCTTGAATTTCAATTTTACCTGTAAATTATTCACATTGAGATCTTAATCTTTTCCCCCGTCCTGCTTATCACCGAATTATCTTATGACTATGAGGAGAATGTAGCTAACTATCACATGACACATGTTTTAGGTTATGCAAAACATTTTTAGTTATTCAAGCTTCATGTAAAAATCAGCTATATGAGGATTACGTTCAAACGACTTTGAGTCTATAAATTGAACTACAAAAAAAAATGGTATATTTTTCTTTTTACATACTAAGTTTTTCTTGAGGGTATTTTCCTCCACACATACAATTTTTTCTTTTATAAAGTCAGGGCTGTGAAGTTGGAGGGCTGAACATAAAATGCATTACTAGAATTATGGTACAACTATCCACAACTCTTGGCCAAATTGGTCACATTATATTCATACAGGCATCAGCAATGTTCTCAATGTTTGTAACCTTTTTATAAATAATTTAACACAGTCACAGCGGTATAGATATACCCATTATATCCTAACTCTAAGATGATAGTGTGCTATAAAGTAGCATGGTTTATGTTGCCAGTGATGTAATACCTTGTATGTTGTGTGCATTTATTTAATGCGGGGATTATGATAAATTGAAGAGTCAAGACATCTCAACATTATTATTTCTCCACAAAGTAATATGTCAATGAAACCGATCCTGTATAAGATGTTGCTAAGAAACATAGCGTGACAACAGTGAAGAAAATTACAAGTTATGCATGGGTAATAATCCAAACAACCAGGTACAGGAGCCATACCTATTACCGTGGTACACATTACGATGCAAAAACAATTCTACAGACTATAACTGTAAACTTAATGATTCATTGAATAAGTAGAATAGGTCGTTACAGTGAGCGAGTAAGGGAGAAAAGATTGTGGTGTAAACTACATTCAACTACCTTTTGAGCATGCGTGAAAACAGTTGTTTGTTGTGATCACAGCTGTTTAGGAGAATCTTGAATCTTGCCACTGACCACTGATTTAACAACTGTAAGCTAAAGTTTATTAGTTCTCACCATCAATGGTGAATGGGGTCATGTTTATTACAGAGAAGGATTTTTAAATGAAAAAACAAACCCTAATAAACATGGAAGAAAGTTGAAGGACTGAGTCAACCAAAACCATCCTAATCCTACTCATCCAACAAGTGATTTTAGTAAAATGACTAACAGAAAACCACTACATATTTATTTAAAATTCATCCAATCCAATGAGGTAGAAAAGTCGGTCATATAAGACTTTGGTATAAAATTCTTATCACTAAAAATTTCCGCGAAATATATACTTGAACAAAAATCATTTACAGAGATATTCAGGACTGTTTAACAGATATATTCCTTCATATCATTGAAAGGAGGATTGAAAACTCAATCCAGTTTCATCAAGAAAGTATACCCTTTAGGACATTCACCTATCTAACCTTAAACATGTGATCATACCCTTGTAGAATTTCCATGCAATATATTATCAGATTATTATGAAGGTATTCTTTGGTGATGAAAATGAATTACAAGTTTTTGTTTCTTCTGTTCTCCATGCTAAGGTCCAACATATGCTGGCCTGCGGCATGTTGTAACATTTTTGACTGATAAAATCAGAGGAAAAATCATATGTATATCCTAATTCATTTCAATTTAAAATTGATACATTACTCTTATTTAATCTGCATATTATGAGAAGGTCTAATAATGGCTACCTGAAAATAATTGATTTAAAATCTGGCTCAGATAATAGTGGTCATATAACATATTATGAGTTTTAAACTTAAATATAAGATATAAGTGAGACATATTTTCATCTTTAAGGTTGGACTTGAAAAGTTAGACCAGTACTGCTAAAAATACCATCCAACAAATCACTTGCAATAATTCAAGAAATATCTTTATTCTTACCTTAGCATTCACGCAATGAATTACCAGCAGTGCAAGTAATGCAACAATATTCATATTGTTAGTTGTCGTTTTCTCCACCTTCTGAATAACCAGTTTCAGTAAAGTTGCTTCTTCTTCAAGTAATGCTTTTTTATCGTCAACTTCAAGATAAATGTCGTAGTACTGAGTAATCTTAATTCTGCTTAAAACGGAAATTGTAAGGTTGAAACACACGTTCAATCATAACTGGTTAATGACGTATAATAGACGGTAGACGACAAGTAATTTATTCATAACAACGACTGTTTAATGAATGATAAACGCCAGAAAAGATTCCTACAACATGAAGATCAACCTTACTTTAACTGAAATGAAATCAATAGATTGGGAGAAAATAGCTAAAGAAAAAAGGCGACACGCATCACTGATTCGACAATGGTTCCGTGATGATTTGTTCATTGGATCAAATCCAAAAAATATCCGGAAAATATCGGACAAGAAATTTGCAATACAACCCGTATCCGCGTTACCCGGTTCCCATCTTCGATCTTATCTGATTACTATCCATTTCAACACGTAATATTGACAAGTTATTAGCCTTATAAGAATGAAAAAACAGCTCTCAAAAAAAGGCAATAGGGGTCAATATAATAGAGGAACACGCGGTTGAGTAAATACAGGCCAATGGACTTGGCAAATGATTAACATATGTGTAACATGCTACGATTGCTAGAATTTAATACTTATATAGCTTTTGCAAGCCCTACCTAAACAGTCACGGTACCGGTAAATTCCAGATTATTTAGAACTGAAATCTAATCAGTTATGGCGGAAATACAAATGCAGATTTCAAGCAAGGAAGAAGAAAATGCAGATACAAAAGAAAAGAACAATGATGTTGATAATGATTTAAGACTTGCTACGTCTCTGGACAACGAGGAAGAAAATGGCAATGAAAAAAGTAGCTCGAAATACTGCTACCGATGTTTCCAGATACGATATTCCACCAGATGGTGGACGCGGGTGGATCATTGTAATCACTACATTTTTTGGCCAAGTGATTTCAACATACAACATGACAATAACTGGCGTTATCCTCGTTCCCATCAAAGAAGAATTCAACGTCAATTACGCAAACTTGAACTTGATGATTTCACTCCGGATTGGAGCCTATTATCTGTCTGGTAAGTAGAGCTTACGGTCCTAGAACGGGCTTGGACATCCTTCACCCACTAGGTTGGCCTAGCAAGGTTGCAACTATAGCTTGCACTGCTTCATATTTATTTTTGGGACGCCCGGGACAACCTTTTGATATTTAGTAAGCAAAACCGGGAATTGACGCAGGAGTTTTATGTAGCATTTTTATCCAGCCCAGTGGCCTAATGCACGAATGTCCGCCATATGCTGATAGGCAGCGGAGAGGCCACTTTTTCAATTTAGCCTGCAAAACTTTCATTCACTTTACTCTATCCGAAGTTTTTTATTTTCCAATATTAGATATACAGCTGGTATCGTTTTTGCGCTGTAACTTTCAGATGACGTTCAATAATTGCGCGTTTTTTATTTATTCAAGGATTGTTTATTCGTGAAATTATTCGAATTAAAACAAACAGTCTGCTTCATCGGATAGTGCTGTTGGGCGTTGGGGTTTTATATCTTCAGTCATTAGCTATTTTCTTAGTACAATCCTGGTTTATAAAAATCATTACTGAGTTTGAAAAGGCATTTTATCAATTCCAGCTCCATTAGCAAGTATGTTCGGCAACAGATTCGGATCCCGACTTAACGTCATTGTTGGAGGAATACTACAGGCGGTGGGGGCTGGTTTGGCAGCATTTGCACCGTCAGTAATTCTTATACACCTAACCTTAGGACTACTTACAGGTAAACTATTTGAAACAAAGATACACATTGAAAAATTCTATCATCTGAAGCATTTTCACCTTTGCAGGAATTGGATTTGCATTCTGCTATCCACCGATGTCGGTTGAAATCGCTAAATACTTCACGACGAAGCGTTCGTTAGCATTCTCCATTTCCTATGTAATGAAAGTATTTGTGAACAGGGATGAAAATGGGGCATGGCTCTGACGCTTATACTATTTCGATTCAATCTTTTGCTGAATTAATATTTCTTGGTGCCCGCGGTTTTACGCCTTCCAATGTCGAATTTTTCCGTTTATAAAAACATCAAATTCAATTTACAGCACTGTAGTGCTTTTTCCATTTTTTGTTTTGGCTGTTACAATTTTAAATCTAGGAAACTTTTATGTGCTGCAGGCCCCGCATCAGCGTCTACCATCCCTTTCTCCCTATTGTAAGTCTCTTAGCGTACCACTAGTTCCTGAACCTCATTCCCACGACTGTTTGTGCAAACCATCAGTTCTGTAAGTAAAGTAAAATAATTTAAAACTATAATTTATTTGCCACATCTAAAGACAGGACAATCTATCGGAGCAATTATTAGTCCGATAGTTATCCAATACCTGATTGATTCATACGGTTTGCGAGGAACGTTATTAATCCAAAGTGCGATCGTTTCGAATCTCATTGTCATTGGCGCCTTCTTGCGACCGATCAATCTCAAACCAGACGACAATGCTGAAAAGAGGAAATTGCTTGATCCCGCCTTACTCAAGTGAGAGAGTCTAAGTCTATGTCATGGACTATATTTGAAATGTATAAAGTTTTTTCTAAGGTTGCTTGGAGTGAGCTAAATTCCCATTGATAAACATCGCTAACAGCTAACAAAAAGGCCCTACTTGATGTAATGATATCTTATATTGGGGATCAGGAAAAGTAAATAGAAGTTTTGCTTGTCATTAAAGAAGGACACTTATTATACACGGGAACAAACCATGAACATTGCCATACGAAAGTATTCAGCGATTTTTAGTATGGTAAATTCATCCGTTACAATGAGCGCTAAACGTTTTGGTTTCGTTTCATTCAAAGTCGTCCATTCAAATAAGAACGGTTATATATGCTATTTTTCATCAGCTGTTCTTATTTGCAGATCAAAAGAATTCATGTTGTATTCACTCACTGACGGCTTAGTCCGGCCAGCAAGCAGCTTTTTTATACTTTACATAATAGCTTATGGTGTATTGGAGCAAGGATATACAGATTACCAGGCTGTCGTACTTCGTTCTACTGCATCGTTTGTTGGATTAACTGCTAGGCCATTTCTAGGAATGCTGACTGTATTTGTAAGTGCTGAAGACAATTTTTATTGTTAGCATTTTTACCCGACCGCTAAAGAGCAAATTATTAGATAAGCCACAACCACGGCTATGGGTAATTAATCTAAGTCAAATAGCCTGGTCTACCGGATTTGAATAGAAACATTACTAATGAAATCAGTTGTTGGATTCAACTGATTCGTCTACCAAAAAACAAAAGTTTGCAGAACCAGTTACTGAATTGCGTTAAAATTTTCTTTAAAATTTATTCCTTATCTGACACATTGTTAGCTGCCTTTTATTCTTTATCAATTATCATAAAACAAAATACTATGCGAGAACCTGTGCCTAAAAACATTGAATCTTATATAGAATAAAACATCCCTCCCATACTCTCCACATTCTGTATGAAAAAATCCTGAGTAATATAATTTCCTTTCAGTTCAAAACAAATTGCTTTGCTATTATGGCAGTACAGATCTGCATCATGGCTCTGAGTTACGTCATATACCCCGTCCTTACGTCATACTGGGCATCGCTGACGTTGTTTGGAATTTACGGATTTTGCTTCTCCGGGGTGCGTAAATATTATATGTGTTATGACTCTGTTCTATCTTTAGAAGATAGAATGATAAAAGGAGAAATACTTGAGAACTTAAGAAATACTTAACAACTAACTGTACAGCACATACTGTTGTCTACTACTGGATTGTCCTTTATTACTGGACCTAACAAGCTTATGTCGGCGTATGGCTGGAGGGGATTGATGTACACACCTGGAAGTCTACTGCTTCCACCTGTTGCAGGTAAGTGCTTATTTAAAGTTTAGTGAGCCACTGAGTGTTTCACATTTTGCATCCGAAACTATCATAGCATTTGATATTTTTACTACTATGCTAATCAGTCGATGGTCTAAAGCAGAGGTGTGCAACCTTGCAGCACTTCCGGGATAAATAAACTTAAGCGGATTAGTTTATTTTCAAATCGCATGGATCAACTTTAGTAGGGATGCTTCGTCATTCATATAACATCAAAAACAGTGGCACTGAATTCCTGTTACGGGCCCCCCCCCCCCCAAAAACCGCAGCTTCCCGCGGGCCGCATGCTGCACACCTCTGTCTTAATACCTCGCTTTGTGCTGACTAGCAACTAAATTTCGGGCGAAAATCCGAGTGCACAAATTCGGTTCGCGAGCTGCATTTGGCCCACAGGTTGCACACCTCTGATCTAAAGCTTGGACTATAGTCAGTTACGACGCGAATATTGAACTCTACACGAAATAATTATTTACAGGATGGCTTTCGGACACTTACGGAACATTACGTGCGGCATTTTGGCTTGCATTCGGGATGATTTCATTGGGATTTTTATCAATTGTTACATTTTGTTTGCTCTACTCAAAGAAATACAAAACTGATCCAAGTGCAAAAGGTTAAAAATAGATATCAATAGCTACAGAGTATGATGCTTTTTGCTTGCGAATCACGAGATCATGCTTTCTTCATTTTTAATTATACATTGTCCGGATGAGTGCAGGACATTAAAATATATATAATATTATTATGCTTGAACGTACGTTGCAGATCATTGAAATATCAGCAAACAACAATTAAAAAAATAAAAAATCGAACGACATAGAATTCATGACTTATTCATATCTAAGTATAATAAGGCGCACGCGGAAATGAGACTGAAAACGTCATGTAAGGAAACGAGTGCGAATGGAGATCGTACACTAGCGGTCGAGGAAATAAAGCACTGTACGAATTACGTCAAAGGTCAGCGGCGTATAAGGCGCACCCACATTAAAAGACTTATGTTTAAAAATTTTGAAGAAAAATATCGCACACCGATAGTGGAGCTACTGTATTGAGCACAGAACTAAAGCAGGGCAGAGGAAAAGTTAATTATTAAACTTTTTCTACGCTTGTTCAACGTATGTTCAAAATCATTCACAAACTTATGCTTCATACAAAGCGCAGCATCCCACGAACTTGCATATTATAAATGAGCTGATACAGGTAATCTGTATTTGAAGTGCAATCGCGTATCATAGATACTCTAAGGCCTAGAAATTCAATCAAGTTCTATACTGTAATCAGAGATGAAAAGCGAAGTTAACAAAACAGTAGAAAAATACCAATAGTAAACTCATGTACTTGAACAAATGCACAAGGAAATATACTAGCACTACACGCCACAAAATAGTCTTAACAACAGGCAAGTAATAGCGACAATACGGCTTGTATACAATACTCGTGCTCGCAAGAAAGTGAGCTATACCTCGCGGCTAGATCAACAATAGTTGATCTGTTTATTTTAAGCTCTTGACATCATTCGACCATCCCTCGGGTCCATCGAATGGACGGTTTAACGTATTCTAATACTGTGAGTATATGTCTACAACGAATGTCTTTCTCGTGAGCACTGGTTACTGGTGCATATCATTGTTGCGAAATATATTCTACTGCAAGGTTATGCTCAGTGCGCTTAATACAGCAGAGTTAGCGGTCTGATAACAAAGAAAACGTAGTAATATTTTGACAGCTAAAACTATAGTTCAGGTACAGGGAAATCGGACGGGAATCGGGCATATTACCTAACTAGCCGAACATATGTGATAAGATTTGAACCTTTTTGAGCTCCTCTTAACACTTTCTTGCTAGTACCTATCAAAGTTTATATTGAGGCCGAACGTGGACGCCCACATAACCAGTACGATCCAAATGAAGTTAAATATAGTCAAAGTTCGTTAGTCTAAGTCGAAGGAATCAGGTGAACTCGAGCTAATCTAATTTCGAACACATTTTTATGTTTATTTATTAATGATTTTGCCAGTGCCAATCCAACTAGTTCGAGCTAACTGGAATCCGATATCTATTAAATTCATTCA
>QRAM01001049.1:0-10165 GCA_013436055.1 Halocynthia roretzi
TAGAAATCTGAAAACATTTTTTCAAAACTTGACATCACAGCTCAAGAGATGACCCCTGAACACTCCTCCAACATGCCCATCACGACTGAAGAGATGACCCCTGAACCCTCCTCCAACATGCCCATTACGACTCAAGAGATGACTTCCGAAGAAACCTCCACCATGCCCATCACGACCCAGCCAATTAGCAAGCTTCAACAATCTACAAGTACTGCGTCTGTTGTCTGTGGTCCACTCTATAGCAGAAGCAATGATGGCAGTGTTTGTCGCGATAATCCTACAGCGAAAGGTAAGATATCGAGTTACTAAAACTTCCGCTATAGTGATGTCACCCAAGTCGAGTCACAAGTCAAGTATACTCACTAGGGTGGAGTAGAGTCTTATGACAGCTCGACCAAATGCCAGTATAGAGTAAATTCATTTATATATTTATCATATTAGCAATCTATAAAATGTAGTTGGATGTGGAACAAACTACGAATTTACCAAACAAGACAAATTCATTTTATGGGAACGTCCAGTGGTTTCACTATTCTATCATACTGACATGATTTCAACAAGTTTGATTAAGTTTAAAACAAGTTAAAGTCGTATTAATATCAGTATTGATTTGCAGGCTATCGATGTGAATGGACTCGCTGGTACAGCAGAGATGACACAGGCGTATATGGAGATTTTGAGCTATTAGCATTACTACGAGAGAAAAATCCAGGCGAGATCTGTGCTGTTCCAACATGCATTCAAGCCAGAGTAAAAAGTACCAAACAACCATACAATACAACAGGAGATATCATACGTATTATATCTCCATGCACCGGATTCCAGTGCGTTAATGTTGAACAACCTGGATGTGCAACTGACACTACTACTTGCTGTGAGAATTATGAAGTTCGTTTCTGTTGCCCAACAGGTAAAAAAATCTAAATTATCCATGGGGGCGTATCTTTCTATACTTTCACTGATGCCTTATGATAATGAGTTTTGACAACTGAAGGCAATAACCTATATTGTCGTAATACTAGCAGGGGACTTGTAAATTTCCATGCTACATGCATGTATTTCCATGGAAGCACGAAACAT
The DNA here is from genome assembly GCA_013436055.1 of Halocynthia roretzi. Lineage (NCBI taxonomy): Eukaryota > Metazoa > Chordata > Ascidiacea > Stolidobranchia > Pyuridae > Halocynthia > Halocynthia roretzi. Next base: position 1,081 of record QRAM01001049.1, read on the forward strand.
GTAAAGTGAAAATCAAGATTGGGGATGGATTGTATTTATTCTATTGATAGAATGTTTTTATTGTATTTTCAATGTTATTATCATCATTTATCATAACACTGCAATTGCAAGAAAATTTAGATTTAAAGTAGAAATAAAACATAAAATGCTCCTCAGAAATTTCGATGACGAGTTATATGCCAGTATGTTACAATTTGGAGATAACTTGTAAATCTACATATATCTGAATTTAGATTTCAAATGGAATGGCAAATACTTCTGGGTAAGGATTCCTGCTAACAAGATCAACTACGCTCAAGCTGTAGCTGAATGTTCAAAGGGTAATGGTCGTCCTGCTAATATATATGATGCGATGCATTACAACAACGTCATGAAATATCTGGAAGCAGAGACCAATAAGAAGTTATGGCTTGGAATGACGTATCAGGTATACCATCTCATAATTTTTTTCAAGTAGGGGGCCCTAATTGGGGCCTTGGGGTTCGTTTCTTTGATTATATATAATATAATGAATAGTCCAGTTAGTAATTATGTTTTAATTATTATAATAAAATTACAATGTAATTATTGTTCTACTATGTAGGAAAATAATGATCAACATTGATGACTTCTAGGTCATTATATTCGCTTCTTACTCATTATTTACAATAATACGTCACAATTATTTGCTCAATTTGATAAATATGTTTTCTGTTTCATTACAGGGAGGAAAACTCTATCTGAGCAATGGGACAGTGGCAGAGTACCAGAAGTGGATGAAGGATCATCCGAAGAGTGGCAAGGGATCGTACATACGGCTACGGTTGGACGGTAATAGAGTAATGGTTTCCTATGGAAATGATGAATCGTTGACAAATTTCTCGGGAGTTCTTTGCGAGGAATAAGCACTTGAGCCAATCGTGATAGTGGTTTATATCAAATGATTTCTTATCTCTACAGAAATTATATGACGTTTATTTATATTATTTACTATACCTCTAAATATTTCTATTACATCATTATATTATAATATTGCTGCTACTGACTAATGTTTCTGTACAATTTCAGTCTATGTTTTGACATAGGCCAGTCACCCCTATATTATCCCCACACCATCGTAAAACAACAGTAAACATAAAATTTCAGTATTGAAAAGTAAGCGGTAAATAATCTGTTTCTGCATTGTTTTACAGCAATATATTATTATATAACTTTTCACTTTTACAGTAAAATTTTGGGCTCCCTATTGACATTTGATTTTTCATTTCTCAGACAAGTATTCCTTCTATTAGTACGTGAATAATCTGTTTCTGCATTGTTTTACAGCAATATATTATTATATAACTTTTCACTTTTAGAGTAAAATTTTGGGTTCCTTATTGACATTTGATTCTGAATTTCTCAGATGGTGTATATACAATAATATCGACAACTCTACTAGTTAAGCTTTATATCTGTATCTACATTATCACGAACATATTGTGTTACATCAGTGATATTACAATACGTAGAAATGTTATTAAGTTACTGCTGTAAGTTCAGAATCCAAAATTTGCAATAAATGTTTTTGTGAACAATATTTCATGGAATATCAAGCAGACAGCTGTGAGAATTACAGATATGGCGTTACAGTCCTGAAACCAGTAAATTAACAGTACATGAAGAAGTTATGCTGCAGGAATTTCCACACATACATGAACTGCACTTCCATAATGAAGCATACAAATACAATGCAGATTTGCTACAGTTCTAAGTACAAACGTGACGTAATAGGATATCTGATTTCCTAGCGCTGTCACAACGTTCATACTGTTTAGAATGTGCCCGAGCGAGCGAGAGATTATATAGTTGTTTGAATAATACACAGCGAAATAAAATAGGTGAAAATTACGAAACCGGTCGATATTGGTGAGTTGATTGTATGTTATTTATTTGCATGTTATTATTTTGCATGTGTGTAATCTAACCAGAGATAAAAATGAAGGAATATTACTTTACTGCATAACAAAACTTGAGTTTAACCGAGAACTTAGCTGTATCAAGTAACGTCTAGTCATTACATGTCATTTAATTAAAAAGTAATTGAAGTTACTCATGCAAAAAAAATACTTCAAATTTAGCATTGGAGCACTATTTTAAGGAAGGGGAGGAGGCTCCAATGGGAGAGTCAAAGGGGGCTCTTTAGAGAACGTCATTGATATTACAAATATGTTGCTAACAGGGACAACAAATGTATGTGTATATCTATTTCAAATTATTCAAGTCTAGAAAAATGGTCGAAATTTGACATGTGTATGTATATGATTATGAAGCGGCGCTCTAATCCCAATGATATTGCAAAGATTTGTATTTCATCATGTACATGTATCTATACACAAATCATATGTATGTACCGATTATCATGAAAATACTTAACAAGCCGTTTGAGTAGGGCCCTATATTTCCCATCTGACCCATTACTGGTTTATAACAGTTTTTGCAACAGTTAATGAATTGAATTGTATGTAGGAGGCGCCTAATTCAGGCTCTGCTCTGGGCGCATTCAAAGCTTTCACGCCCCTGTGAAAATGTTATGAGTACATAGAGGCTTCATTTCCCTCCAGTATTACGTAGCAAGTCACGTGATCAATTCGTATACAAGGAAGTGAAGCAATAGACTATTGCACAATCACAACGGTTGCACCCATATTGATGGCTATTTATCTTATCAGATTTTTATATCACTGTGAATTTTATCACTGATCAAAATATTCGTGAATTTTCTTTTTTAAGACAACACCAGTGCCTTCAACCTCTGATGAAGATGATACTCTACGTCATAGCATTACTCTGCTTAATTGGTGGAATTAATGTGACAGGTGAAAGCATTTATAAAGCATCAAATTTTCCCAGCTGAAAATAAATAAAAAGATAGAGCAGACCCTTCCCCCTTCATTATATTTTTCCACAAGTCACCACTGCAAATCATGACTATGCATTTTTATATCTAACAGGCAATGATCAATGCGTTGTTCCATTCGTTTGTCCTAAAGAAGGAAGGACTGGTTTTATATCGGTTCCAAATGAAGGGAAATTGCCTTCTTCATTGTTCTGTCCTAACAAATGCTCTGTAAGTATTTCACTGCATCATCAATCAGCACGCAATTAACAATTACTCGGTATAAGCACGTGCTTAGAATATCAGGGAAGAAAGAAACCGCAAAAAGCTTTTTCCTCGATCGTCCGATTCAGTTATTTCGATTAGTAATAATTAGAAATAATTGAAAATATCAGGAAAATTGATAATTTATATTTTTCAGTTGCGTGAAGCGTGCAAGAAGAAACTGGATGAAACCAGGAGTAAGTAATATATAATTCTAAGATCGAAAATACTTTTCATTTGAGTCAAAAACAAACCTTAAAAAAAATTTACAAACTGTTTTAAAAAATGAACATCTGTACCTAATTACGAAGATGATACGTCACTCATTGCATCCTAAATATTACGTCACTCTATCATATTACGTCATATTACGTCATATTCACATCATATTACAGAGCTTTACTACTTTCAATACAAATACTTTCTACCTTCAGAGGTTCTAGATCACGAGCTGAATACATTGGCAAAAGAGTTCACGGAAATGAATGAATTGCTGAAAAAAAAATTGAAAGTCCTCAAGAATACAACTTCCACTGGTGACGTCACCACTGCCGCAGCCACGAAGGAAACCCATCCATCCGAAAATGTGTCAACTTCCAGCACCATTGAACCCATTGCTACAACTGATGGTATTAATATCCCCAAAACTAGCACCATGCCCCTTGTACCCATATGTATTTCCTTTATACATGGAGCATCTAGTTTAATATAATCTCTATTAGCTAATCTGGACTGGAAATCTGAACACTTTTTTTCAAAACAAAACATCACAGCTCAAGAGATGACCTCTGAACCCACCACCAACCTGCCTATTGCTACTCAAGAGATGACCTCTGAACCCTCCACCAACCTGCCTATTGCTACTCAAGAGATGACCTCTGAACCCTCCACCAACCTGCCCATCACGACCCAGCCAAGTAGCAAGCTTCAACAATCTACACGTACTGCGTATGTTGGCTGTGGTCCACTCTATAACAGAAGTAATGATAGCAGTGTTTGTCGCGATAATCCTACTGCGAAAGGTAAGATATCAAGTTACTAAAACTTCCGCTATAGTGATGTCACCCAAGTCGAGTCACAAGTCAAGTCTTGCCAAGTATACTGACTCGGGTGAAGTAGAGTCTTATGACAGCTCGACCAAATGCCAGTATAGAGTAAATTCATTTATATATTTATCATATTAGCAATCTATAAAATGTAGTTGGATGTGGAACAAACTACGAATTTACAAAACAAGACAAATTTAGTTTATGGGAAAATCATCACGTCCAGTGGTTTCACTATTCTATCATACTGACATGATTTCAACAAGTTTGATTAAGTTTAAAACAAGGTAAAGTCGTATTAATATCAGTATTAATTTGCAGCTGATCGATGTGAATGGACTCGCTGGTACAGCAGAGATGACGCAGGCCTACGTGGAGATGTTGAGCGATTAACATTACTACGAACGAAATATCCCGGCGAGATCTGTCGTGTTCCAACATGCATTCAAGCCAGAGTAAAAAGTACCAAGCTAACATACACAACAACAGGAGATATCGTTCGTATATCTCCATGCACTGGATTCTACTGCATTAACGCTGAACAACCTGGGTGTGCAACTTCAACAACTCGTTGCTGTCAGGATTATGAAGTTCGTTTCTGTTGCTCAACAGGTAGAATAATCTAAATTATTCATGGGGGCGTATCAAGGGAGGGACCTTACCGCACAATTAAATATATATCATCTATTTGTCAATTTTAAAATATTAGCTGTTCGCTGTATCAAGGGAGGGAGAATTGCCACAGCACTTCCTGAGCGTCGGGCGCAATATAAAATCATGCTCCAATTTAATTTGGAATACAAAGTTATGCTCCATAGAAGCACGAAACATGTAAAGTGAAAATCAAATAAGATTGGGGATGGATTGTATTTATTCTATTGATAGAATGTTTTTATTGTATTTTCAATGTTTTTTACATCTTTTATCATAACACTGCACTTGCACTCAAATTTAGATTTAAAGTAGAAATAAAACATGAAATGCTCCTCAGAAATTTCGATGACGACTTATATGCCGGTATGTTACAATTTGGAGATAACTTGTAATTCTACATATATCTGAATTTAGATTTCAAATGGAATGGCAAATATTTTTGGGTGAAGAGGTTTCCTACTGACAAGATCAACTACACTCAAGCTGTAGCTGAATGCAGGAATAGCAAGGGCAGTGGCAATGCTCATCCGGCTAATATATATGATGCGATGCATTACAATAACATCACCGAGTATCTGCGTGCACAGATCACAAGGAATAGGAGGTATTGGCTTGGAATGACGTACAATAACACGGTAAGTAGCAGCAGTTGGGTGTATTGGAGTGGAAAAACATTTTCATACATTTTTTAACTGCAATACTCATAGTTTCATCGTACCTAACGCACAAGGCTAATCGTTCATTACTGGTACTTTATCATGCACATAAGCTGTGTTTCTAAGTAGTGAACATGAATGGGAAGTGCGTGGATTTGGGGTTCTTTATTAATGCGTTATTCTTGTATGCAGCTGAACCACTAGAGGGAATTTACTTTATTAGATAACAATTATTTGCTTTGATTCAATAAATCTATTTTCTGTCACATTACAGGACCAAAAACTTTATCTGAACAATGGGACAAAGGCTAACTACGACAAGTGGATGAAGAACCATCCGAAGACTGGCAGCGGACCGCACATAATGCTCAAGGTGGAACATCCACTAGTGGATGAAGCTAGTGAAGGAATGGTTTTCGTATTAAATGATACCAAGAAGAGATATGGAGTCCTTTGTGAAGAGGAATAAGAACTCCACGCAATATTTGAGAGTGACTGCAATTAATGTCACTGAAAAATATCGCAAAGATTTTGTCTTGAAATATTTATCACACGGGACAATCACAAAATAAATGTGGTTTATATTCTTTTTTAAAACGCTGTTCGCTGAGATTAATACGATATCAATCTTGGATTCAGGGTTTATATGGCTCGGCCTTACCCTAACCTTAATTATAAATATTCCGCAAATAAGCCCTGGGCTAGAATTCGAAAATTATGATATATGAAATGCATACTTTATATCCAAAAATAAACGCCCATGGGCTTATAAACAAGAAAAAACAATGTACAAGATATTTTTTACCGACAATGAAATTTTCGTAGCTCACAATGTAAACAGCTGTTCGATTTCGCGAGAAATTATCTGAATATCGATTTATTTAGTTCACACAGTTTATTCTTGGTCATATACAATATCAATAGGTTCTACTGTCTAATGTTTCTGCACGATTTCAGCCTAGGTTTTGACATTGGCCAGATTTTCGCATTCTCAGACAAGTATTCTTTCTATTAGTACGTGAATATTTTTCGGTCCTTGCATATGGTAGCCCGGCGTATATACAATAATATCAACAACTCTACTAGTTAAGCTTTATAACTGTACTTCCATTATCACGAATATATTGTATTATATCAGTGATATTACAATACGTAAAAACGTTATTAGGTTACTGCTGTGAGTTCAGATTCTAAAATTTGCAATAAATGTTTTTGTCAAGTGAACAATATTTTCATGGAATATCAAACAGACAGCTGTCAGAATTACAGATATGACATTACAGCCCTGAAACCAGTACATAAGCAGTACATGAAAAAGTTATGCAATGGTAACTTCCGCACATGCATGAAGTACACTTCCATAATAAAGCATACAAATACAATACAGAATAACTACACAGTTCTAAGCACAAACGTGACGTAATAGGATATCTGATTTCCTAACGCTGTCACAGCGTTCATAATGTTTAGAGCGTGTCCGAGCGAGCGAGAGATTAGATATTAGTTTGAATAATACACAGCGAAGTAAAATAGGTGAAAATTACGAAACCGGTCGATATTGGTGAGTTGATTGCATGTTATTTATTTGCATGTTATTATTTTGCATGTGTGTAATCTAACCAGAGATAAAAAATGAAGGAATATTACTTTACTGCATAACAAAACTTGACTTTAACCTAGAACTTAGCTGTATCAAGTAACGTCTAGTCATTATATGTCATATAATATGTCATTTAACTCAAGTCAAGTGGAGTATATCATTGAGACGAGTTAAATAAAGTAATTGAAGTTACTCAAGGAAGAAAAATACTTCACATTTAGCATTGGAGCACTATTTTAAGGAAGGGGAGGGGGGCTCCAATGGGAGAGTCAAAGGGGGCTCTTTAGAGAAGGACATTGATATTACAAAGATGTTGCTAACAGGGACAACAAATGTATGTGTATATCTATTTCAAATTATTCAAGTCTAGAAAAATGGTCGAAATTTGACATGTGTATATGATTAGGAAGCGGCGCTCTAATCCTAATGGTATTGCAAAGATTTGTATTTCATCATGAACATATATCTATACACAAATCATATGTATGTACCGATTATCATGAAAATACTTAAAAAGCAGTTTGTAGTAGGGTCCTATATTTCCCATCTGACCAGAACCAATCACTAGCTCTGTATGAACTTAACGTCTGTGTTGAATTTGATAATTTACGATAAATATTGTATATTCGAATTAATCTGAGACATTGCATAGTTGGTTCAAGATAGTTTGTACAACAGTTAATGAATTGAATTATATGTAGGGGGCGCCAAATTCACGCTCTTTTCTGAGCGCATTCAAAGCTTTTACGTCCGTGTGAATAAGTTATGAGTATATAGAGACTTCCTTTCCCTCCAGTATTACGTAGCAAGTCACGTGATCAATTCGTATACAAGGAAGTGAAGCAATAGACTATTGCGCAATCACAACGGTTGCACCCATATTGATGCCTATTTATCTTCTCAGCTTTTTATATCACTGTGAATTTTATCACTGATCAAAATATTCGTATATTTTATTTTTTTAGGACAACACCAGTGTCTTCAACCTCTGAAGAAGATGATACTCTACGTCATAGCATTCTTCTGCTTAATTGGTGGAATTAATGTAACAGGTGAAAGCATTTATAAAGCATCAAATCTTACCAGCTGAAAATAAATAAAAAGATAGAGCAGACCCTTCCCCCTCATTCTATTTTTCCACAAGTCACCACTGCAAATCATGACTATGCATTTTTACATCTAACAGGCAATGACCAATGCGTTGTTCCATTCGTTTGTCCTAAAGAAGGAAGGACTGGTTTTATATCGGTTCCAAATGAAGGAAAATTGCCTTCTTCATTGTTCTGTCCCAACAAATGCTTTGTAAGTATTTTACTACATTATCAATCAGCACTTAATTAACAATTACTCGGTAGAAGCACGTGCTTAGAACATCAGGGGAGAAGGGAAACTGCAAAAAACTTTTTCCTCGATAGTCCGATTCAGTTATTTCGATTAGTAATTATTATAAATAATTGAAAATATCAGGAAATTCATAATTTATATTTTTCAGTTGCGTGAAGCGTGCAAGAAGAAACTGGATGAAACCAGGAGTAAGTAATATATAATTCTAAGATCGAAAATACTTTTCATTTGAGTCGAAAAACCAACGTTAAAAATATTTACAAAACCGTTTAAAAAATAAACATCTGTACCTAATTACGAAGGATATATATGTTAATATATATGCTAATTACATCATATTACATCATATTATTATAGAGCTTCTCTACTTTCAATACAATTACTTTCTACCTTCAGAGGTTTTAGATCACGATCTGAATACATTGGCAAAAGAGTTCACGGAAATGAATGAATTGCTGAAAAAAAAATTAAAAGCTCGCAAGAATACAACTTCCACTGGTGACGTCACCACTGCCGCAATCACAAAGGAAACCCATCCATCCGAAAATGTGTCAACTTCCAGCACCATTGAACCCATTGCTACAACTGATGGTGTAAATATCCCCGAGACTAGCACCATGCCCCTTGTACCCAGTACCCCGACCCAAGAGACTAGCACCATGCC